>JASDQU010199474.1:0-19307 GCA_032191745.1 Picea mariana
ATATGACATGGAATGACCAAGGGTAATGCTGTAATCACTATAGAATTTCTCCAATTTTTTAGACTTGAAGGCTGCTACGTTGTCTGTTATAATTTGGATCAGGAATCTGAATCTGGACAAGATATTGTCTTCTAGGAATCGAATGATAACATCATCTGTAGCCTGTCTGGTGGGAACAACCTCAATCCACTTAGTAAAATAATTTGTTGCAGTCAAGATCCATTTGCGTTCAGCTGAGGACTATGGATGTATCTCCCCTATACAATCCAGGCCCCGTTGTCTAAAAGGAGCTTCTACTGAAATGGGTTTTAACGGAAGAGACTGCAATTTTCCTTTCCCATCAAAGATTTGACATTCACGGCCCTTTGAAACTTCTTTATAAACATCAAGAAAAATTCTAGGCCAATAAAAACCAGCTCTCAAAATTTTGTGCAAAGTCGTCTTCCAATAATGATGACCTCCAAAGTCTCCTTTGTGGAACTCTTTGATGGTTTTCTCTGCTTCTTCTTCTATCAAAAAACTCAATAAAATCCCCCTTGGGTCTTTCCAGTATAACAATTCATTTACTATACAAAATTTTGTTGCCTTCAGTTTCAAGAATCTAGCCTTTTTTTTACTATATTCAGGAGGAGCCTGCAGATTTTTCAACACAAAAATGATATCTACATACCATGCAGATTCAAGAAACTTCTGAGATATTTGTGGAGTTTCCCTTTCTTCCTCTATTGTATTGTCTGACAGATCTGCAGTGAAGTTTATTCCCAAAAGTTCACAGTTTGTTTGTGCCATCAGTCTAGCAAGTCCATGTTCTTTGATCAACTTTGTGGGCTTGATTTCAAGATCATACTCTAATAGCACCGCAATCCATTTTCCCCTCTTCCCTTTTGGATCGAGCTGTGTCAAGATGTCTTTTATTGATTTACTAGGAACATAAGCAGTGATATGTGAATGTAAGATGTATACTCTGAATTCTTTCAATTCCTTGAATAAATCATAGGCTTGCTTATCCATTATGTCATATTTCAAAGGGGCATCTCTTAATGTCTTACTGTAGTATGATATGGGCTTCTCAAAACCAGGTCATCTTTCTGGAGTAGCACACCCGGAATAGTGTGTTCTAAGGAAAAAGAGAATAGTATGAAGTCTTTCTCAAAATTTGTACTAGTCAGTACAGGGGCCTTTGTTAATGCTACTTTGATGTCTTCAAAATATTTCCTAGCCTTGGGGATCCACTTGATTTCATTTCCCTTCTTCAAAATATTGGTAATATGTTTTATGGTCTCATCCAAATTAGGGATTCTCTCCTTAGGAAGTTTACTTTGCCCAGGAAAGATTGTACCTCCTTTTATCTTTTGGGTATGCCAATTTTCAAAATCCCTTCAACTCTTTTGGGGTCTACCTTTATCCCTTCCTTCGAAATGATGTGACCCAACAACTTTCCTTCTTCCATGACCAAATTTGACTTTTTATGATTCAGGGAGATCCCGAACTTTCTTCATTTTTGAAATGCTCTTCTGATATGTTTGAGATGTTCTTCATCTGAGGAAAAATACACAATGATTTCATCAAGGTAAATAACAATGAATTTATCCTTTTCGTTGGCAAAATCTACATCCATAGCCCTTTGAAATGTCTCCCCTAAATTCATAAGCCCAAACGACATCTTGGAATACATAAATGTTCCCCATGGTGTGGTAAATGCAGTTTTTTCTTGGTCATCAGGGTGTACCATAATCTGATTATAACCAGAAAAACCATCTAACATTGACATCTTTTGAGAGCCCACTACCTTTTGTAAAATGTGATCCATTTTAGGCAATGGATAATGGTCCTTTAGAGATACCTTATTTAGATTTATGAAGTCTACACATAGCTTGATTTCTCCACTCTTTTTTCTACTGGCACCAGGTTGGCCACCCATCTAGAAAACCTCAGGGACACTATGATTTTTTCCTCAAACAATTTATTTACTTCTTTATTTATCAATGGTAACAATAAGGGGGTTTATTCTTCTTAATTTATGCTTGAATGGATTGTGATCTTCTTTGATTGGGATAACATGCTGGATTATATTGGTATCATAAACTTTCAGCTCATAATAGCTCCAAGCAAAGACATCGGGGAATTCTTTCATTAATTTTGTGTACCTGTCTTTGACTTCAGGATTGAGCTTCTTGGACAGATTAAGGATCTTTTGATCCTCTGGAGTTTCGATATTGCAATATTCCACATCCCCTTCATTTACCATAATCTTTGGGCTTCTAGCAACATCATTATTATCAAAGAGCTTCTCTAATGGTACCAAGCCTTTAGGAATGATGTTTCTTTTCAACTGTACAATATCTCTGCCAGCAATCTGGTTGTCAAAATATCCTTCCTTTGTGAAAGTAGTTGTATCCACCTCATCATCGTAGTATTCATCATCAAATTTTAAGTTCTCAAATTTGTTCTCCATTTTTAGGAAACTTTCTATCTGTTTGTCATTCTCAAAGATTTGCCAGTGCTTCATATTGTCTGGTACTGCTAGCCCGTACTTGACTTCAATCTTGTATCTTTTTTCAGGGAAAATTGGGACTTTAAACACTGTTGTTAAAGTAGCTAAGGCATCAACCACCTGACTTTGTTCTCTTGGCAGTGATGGAATATTATATTCTGAAAATTTCTCAGGGAGGTCTAGTACCAGGTTTCCGTAAGCCCTCATTTTGAGTTGTTTTGCTTGGTAGATGCCTTTGATTTGATTTATGATAAGCTCAGAGTATCCAAGAATGAAAATCCTTTTGGCACCTAATTCTTCCAAAACTTTCAAACCCAATATTAACGCTTCATACTCGTCCATATTATTGGTGCATTTGAAAACAAGATTGTAAGAACATAATTTTGACTCTCCGTTGGGATGATAGATCTACATGCCAGCTCCAGCTCCTTCTTTGCATGCAGCTCCATCAAATTTCATTTTCCATATATGATCCTTTGCATCACCTTGTGGCTTTGAAAGTTCCTCCACCTACTGGTTAAGATCATTTTTGTCGGATATGATGATCTATGTTTCCTCTTCTTCGGAACATAGATCATTGAAGAAGATAGATGACCCCAATTGGGTTTCTACCAAATAGATAGGATGATTGCTCGGCTATGATTTATTACTGACCATATATTTAAGAAAAACCTCCATGTATAATATTTTTTCTTGACCAAAGACATAAATAGTAGCATATGGCATATCCATTTGGAGTGTTCCTTTTAGTTTTGCAGCCCATGACCTGGACAACAACATACTGAATTTTGGAGGGATATTAATGACCATTACGTCCATCACCATATTCTTAGCTGGGATTTGTGCTAAGGAAACCACCATGTCTTTGATCATGCCAAGGCATTTCACCTTTCTTGAATTGAAGGAGAATAGGTCCTTATAAATTCTTGTGACATCGAGACCTAATTGGTCCATGACCACTTTGGGAATCAGGTTGTGAGATGCTACAGAATCCAGCATAACATTGTGCAGAATCATGTCATGGATTTTCAAGCTGACATAAAAGGGAGGGACTTCTTCATTTTCGCTACTTTCTTCTACTCTTGGCCCAAATAGGATGGCTGAGTGATCATCTTGTATGTTCAGGGTATCCAAGTTTTTTCCCATCTTAAGCATCTTGATGATCTGATTTATGTACTCACTATCTTTTATCAATTCATTAAATGGTACTGAAATCTTTATTTTAGCCATTTCACTTTCAAAATCAAAAGAGGATGAGGTTTTCTCTACCTCTTTGGTGACCGTTTCTTTTCTTGTCAATAATTTCTTCTCAGGTTCTTCCTTTTTCTTCCCCTTTTCCACAGTATCCTTTGCAGCTGAGTCTTTCATAGTAGAATCCTTAGCAACTGAATCCTTTGCAAAAGAATCTCTTTTGGGCTAACTCGACGAAGGTATGTTATTATGAGCTTCTTTGGTGGGATTTCCCTTTAGAGGGTTTGGAGGTATCTTTTGATTTTGAAGGTTATATTTCCTTTGGAATTGCATGATTGCATTTTGCAAACCAGTCTCGTAGTCTTCCCTTTCTACTGATACCCTTTCTTCTTCATCTTGCAAAAATATCTCACTTGCATCCATGAACTGGTCGTGTTCTTCTTTGGTAAAAATACCTCTATTTCTTTATCATCATAATAGTTCACATTGTCTTCAAAATATCCATCATAATCCTCATTTACATAATTATTTTGAAAAGGAGGCCTTATTTGTTGTTCCCCCTGATTTCCTTGGTTTCCCTTATTTCCCTGGTTTCCCTTATTTTCTTGTTTTGCTTGAGCTGCTTGATTTTCCTGATTTCTCAGCTCTCTATGCCTAATCTGAGGGATAGTTGGTCTTCTCATATTTATGGGTGGGCCATCAACTTGTTCTCTAGGTTTAGGCCTATTTCCTAGAGCCATTCTTTCCATCATCCACTCCATGTTTCTCATCATTGCTTCAAATACATCCTCTGGTGTTTGTGACATTGAAGGCTGTGCTCTCTCCTGGGTTATGTTTGGGTCTCTGCCAGAGTTATTTTTCATCTTCTCTAAAGCCATCAGGTTCACTTCTACCTCTATGGGATCGTTTTTCATGTCATCCAATGTGGCAGATCTTCTTTCTCTTAATAATAAAGCGAAGTAAATTTCAAAGGAATCAACATACTTGAGATGAGAAGCCTTAGGGGGGGGTTTCACTTCATCAGGAATCACATTATACACTTTCATGAATCTATCTGAAAACTCATGCACTGCTTCATCAGGTGATCTCTTCATATTGTTGTACTGGGTCAAAAATTGGAGGGGATTTTTCTTATCTCCCCATTTTGTAATGAAGCTTGTTTCAAAGGATTTGAAATCCGTGATACTACCTAATGGAAGGGCTGTGAACCACTTCCTCACATATCCTACTGTTATAACCCTAATTTTCACCAGACATGTTTACCTAGCATCATGCCATCTCATTTGCTTTATTTGCCAAGCCACTATTGAACATCTCTTCTTAAAAACACCTTTTTTAAAGGCACACGCTAGTTGATCCACTACAGCCCACGTGTACACTCTAGTTGACCCACTACAGTCCGCATGTACATGCTAGCTAGCCCATTACAACCCACGTGCACCTACAAAAGCATAAAAAATGGAAAGTTGTTACGAAACACATAGTTTTGGGTAAGTTAACTAAACCTTTCGACCATGCATGGCCTATCATTCGACCAAATACCTAGCTCCTTCTAGCCTATAAAAGAAGGGGTAGGGGTCCCATTTGAAAGTAGGAAAATCATAGTAAAGAAACTCTTCCCGAATTAGCATTCCCCTTGCCTCAACCTTTTGCAACTATTGTGTGAAGAGAAGCATATACATAAGCAGTTGGAGCACAGTTGAAGAGGATCCCCGGACCAGATTGGAGGAGCAGTGGCTGATCTCACTATTGTAAGGTATTCTTTTGAGATTAATAAAATAAGTACTTTTCTCGTCCTGCCAGATGAGGTTTCTATTGTTTGAATATTGATTATATGTTGATTTAATCTCTAACCCATTAGTTCATAGGTCAAATGCATGTGGAGTTCCTCATTTGTCTTTTTTGAATGCAGGTCAGCATTGGGAGGAGAGTTGCAGTCGAGGAGTGACCAAACGTGAAAAATGATTGACATCGAACACGAAAATAAGGTAAGCCAACTTGATCTTTTAAACCTTGTATTTTCATATGAACAATGGGGGTTTAGGCATGGGATGATGGTAGAAAGTAGGAATCTTTAGGTCATTTCTTCATGCATGATAAAACCCTTAGTGCTAGTCCATAGGAGGGATTTCCCACCCACAACAGAATTGGCGACCATATTGGGGATCTCTTAGGTTTTCTGGGGATACTTTTTTGGTAGTTTTAAATTGGTTTCATCACCTTTTTTCTGAGTTTCTACAAGAGTCTGAGCTAGTAGGGATTCTGGTCTTCCATACCAGTTTTCCTTGCTTTCTTTGCTTGGCTACTTTTTTATTTTTCGGAAGTCATAGAGGTACATGTAGCTTGTATAAGGCCTGCATGCATGTACCCGTGCCCTACCTTCACAAATCCCGCGTGCACATGCTAGCTGATGAAGTATCAGTCGCATGTCTTTGTTCAGAAACTTTTATAGAGGCAGTCATCCTCTCCCCTGTCAAAAGTGATCCTTCTCAGGGGTTTTCTGGGTCTTATTCTAGTCTCTGTTTTTGCATTTTGTAGCTTAGGTACCACCTTAGATTGGTTTTGTTCTATGAAATTTTCCTTAAATTGCTTTTCTTTTGTGTGGAAGTAAGTTTCTGAGTCTTCAACGAAATCTGGTTCTCAATACCAGTAGTCTCTGCCAGTGTTTGATTGCTTATTTTTTTTTCATTTTTGAAGAATTTTAGAGGTACACGCGGCCTGTATAAGGCTTGCATGCTTGTACATGTTCTCTGACCTTACACAACACGTGTGCACACATTGGATGTTGAACTATCAGAAGCGTGCCTGTTGAGAAAATTTTTGTTTAAGGAGAGGAAATCATCCTCTTCCTTATCAAGAGTTATACCTCTCATGGTATCAATCAACGACTGGTATCCCTTAATACCATGGAAAGATTTGTTGGCATCTCCCACGGTATCAATCAACAGCTGGTATCCCTTAATACGCATTGTTAGTGGAGGATCACAGCTGCCACCCAATTTGCACCTTGTGTTAGCACTTTGTAAATTTTTTCAGCTGATAAAACAAATGACAGAGGTAACCTACAAACCAAATTTAGAGATGGCAACTAGCTTGCTTAGATAAAAGAGGGCTCTCTCATGTCACTTGGTGTTTCTTTGACAATCAATGGCTAGGTTTTGTTGTTTTGGGGGGTTTTTATAAATTTTTTGGCAAAGAAGGGGAGGGACACTTAGGGCTATGGAGTCAAAATTATGAAATTGAATGAAGATATTGACTTGTATATTGAAATCTCTAGAGGATAAAGGCTAAATGAGGTGATAAATCTGAGTTATAATATGTAAATTTGCAGAGTGTAGGAAGAAAAATAAAACATGTAACTGCATCAGAGCATTAAATAAATGAATTATGAATTAGTTAGGAAGAACTTAACACTATTTCAATTACTTCAGCTGAGAGCATCACAAGATGAATTCTGGGCCTTTGAATATCCAATTTAAATAGAAGATAGTGAAAATGAAATTAGAAATACATACAAAGAGGGGAGACAAAACTCAGATCACAACCATTAGAATATTTTCATGGAAACTTCAAATACTTCTACATATGTATTCAATTCAACTTCAGAAAATTACAAATTAAGTTCGAACATCTAAAATCGTTCCCTTGTACTTCTTCCAACCCCTAATATATTCAGAACTCCTAATATTTATACAAGTTGAGTCACTTCGGTTTGAAACTGATTACAGTGATTACAAAGAAACACTTCGGCTTTTGAAACCAGTTACAATGAAATGTTTCGGTTCTGAAACCGATCACAATTATTACAATGATTCTGTATTCTATGGCATTTCAGTCCCTCTCTTCATCTTCTGACTCTATCATCGACCCTTCATTGTCTTTCATTGACCTCTGGGCATCATTTGTCAGGCCCTGGAAAATTGCATTTAGCCTTACCCAACCAAATTTTCTCCTTCGACTGCAATTCAAAAAATGCTTTGTCACAGATACAATTCTTTTCCTGGAAATGAGTGGAACTGTCGAGTAATGGAATACTGTTGAGCTGCAGTTGAATGAGAGTGGTCATGCCAAGTTTTAAATGGTCCAGTTTTTTTTTTAAATAAAATAAATGACTAATGGTCATTTTTCGGTGGTACGAGGAAGTGTTTTGGGGCAACCCGCTTTTCACCTCTAAATGCATCAGAAGATGCCATGTATCTCTAAGAGAAAACCATGGTTTACATTTTGGCCTTCTCTTCCAATTTTATCCCCCGAAATCATCCTCAATCGTTGATCTTTAGTATGTCACAATATGCAATGTGTTGGGCCCCACCACTTAGCATTTCTACTAGATTTATCCCCATCTTTCCATATTTAGCCCCCTTTTACTAGTTTATCAGGTTTCTAAACCAGTTTTGCATCCTACTAGATCCTAAAATCTATATTTCACATAAAACATTTAACATGTGATAACATTGGCTCCAATTGGGGATGTTATCCTCCCAGTGAGGTAGTAAAGAACGGATAGCCCTGGTTCTTAATCCATTAGGTTGTCCCAAAATATGTGTGTACCATACTCTCAATTGAAAATTAGGCACTAAATACACCACTAAAATCTTACTATACACACTACTGAAATCCCAAACTAAAAAATGCTTGACCAACAATCTTATTCAGACCTACCTAACCTAACTACTAAAATGCGCTGCCAATCAAGTGAAATCATAATGCCAATGCAACCATGCAAGCACTTTATCCACAATTTTGTTTCTTTGCACATTCTTTCTCCAAAGCCTATTCACTGATAATTCATTTAAGAATTTATCTATAAATTCAAATATCAAAAAATTAAAAACATTGGGACTATTTACTGCCTCCAAAAAAACTGCAAATGGATCCTCTAAAATGTGCATAAAACAACAATCATGTTTCACCCCTTCTACTGCATCCTTGTTTTCATGTAATTCAACTTGTTGATTGCCACAAAGAGGCTGGAAAATCTATTGAGATTGTTGGAAATAACAATCTTTTGAATTAGAAGACAGTGATGGCTGAAATGAAACCCCTGGTGGCAAGAAATCTAATATTGACATTGATTTACCTTCATCTTTATTTCCAAGCTGGTAGTTGAGCACAGGCTGCAAATCTGAACTGAGATAACCTTCCATTTAATCAACAACACACTCATTAAATGCATGAGAAGGTTGTTGGTATTCCTCACTGATAACAATTTGCTCATGTAAAACAATGTCACTGTGAATGCAGTCAGACTTCCCTGCTTCCTATGTTATCTCATGATTTACTTTCAACAATTCAAAGGAAGAAAAACATAATGGAAGATAGTTTTCAATGGAAATTCCATTGATTTCTTCATATTCAACATCATGTCTATATGATTTTTGATTTGAAACATCATAAACATTTTTCTTTAGCAATTTGAAAGAGGTAGAACACAATGGAAAAGTTCTTTCACCTGATTCAAAACTTTCTTCAATTTCTTCAATGTTGTCATATGAACATCTTTTGATTTCCTTGGATTGTTGAACACAGTCATTTTCAGATTCATCTTCGACCAATGGATGCAATGTTGAATTGATAAAACCTTATGTATAACAAGTAACAGGGTCATCAAACAAATGAGAAGATTGTTGCAACTTCTTGTCAATATGTTCCAGTGTCTCACTGTGATTTGGCATCATCACACATTCCTTTGCTCCAGTGATGATCTTAAAATTTTATTTCAACAATTTAAATGAATAAAAGCATAAAGGTAAAGAATTTACTTCAATTGATTATGTATTTTCTTCATATTATTCTTTGCAATTGTGATATGTGGGCTGATTGTTCTCATTGCAGTGTTGGAAAAGAGCATTTTCTGATAGAGAGCATGCAGTTGGTTGTTCTAGGAAGTCAACATCATAATCATCATCAGATTCATCATATATAGGAAAATCAACAACATCTTCAATGTCATCTAACAAGAAAAATCTTGGGACATCAACCTACTTTTCAACAAGCTGATTTCCAAATTCATTTTCTTGACTGTCTACAAATGAATACATAAAACAATCATCCCCATGCTTATCATGGGATGGATCAAAATCTAAATTAGCACATTCTTTTTCAATAAGTGGCATATAATCCTTTGTAAAATCATTAGCATTTAAAACTTCAAGAGGACATATGATATTATTAATCCTCTACTCAAGATTCAAATCAACTGTTTTCTGTTCATATTCACTATCATGTTCTTTAGCATCCAACTCCTCATTTTGAATCTTTTTACAAGCTTGAATATTATGTTGAATCCCCTGAGCATCACTAAAAATTTGCTGTAAGGACTTAGATTTTATTTCCATCAGAAGGAAAGACAAATTTGGATGGAATTTTGTTTCATAATGGACCATGGTAGCAGCTTGAGTGGGTTGAATTTCTTTGGGAAACTTGTACTAAATACTAAAAAAACTTCTATTGAATGTAGAAATAGTTTCATTGCTCTTCCTTTTCAAAGCATATGATTTTGTAGGATGTAGATCCAAAGGTTTCCTCTTGCCCCAAAATTTCAAAAAGACATTCTTCAATTCCTCCCATGAGCTAATTGTCTTTGGTTTCAAGTGTTTAAACCAATATTTGGTATCCCCTTTCAAGGATTGAGAGAAGGACCTCATATAAACATCATCATGATCAATCTCAAGCAAATCTATAAAATTTTCAAAATCTTGGATGTTTTTTTCAGCTGTGATAGCATTAGGTTCTCCATCAAACATAGTTAGGTACTTATAGTGCTTTGGAGGAAAATTATGAAGGATGTGAGGTCATTTTAAAAGGTCCATATATATGTTGAATCTTGGAGGGTGTCGGCTCAAGTACAGAAGGTGAGATATCAGCCTTGATTTAATGAGGCTCATCAACTTGGCTACGGTCAACACACGACTCAGATGGAAGATTTTGATCAAAATCAGTGATACAATGAGGAAATATATGTACAACTTTAAGAGGATGATATACTAGTGAAATATTCTCATGATCATCATTTGAATGCAGTATGTAAAGAAAAATTTGTTTGGCATGTTTAGGAAAGGACAAAAGGTAATTAATAATAAAATATATTATGCCTTGGAAAAAAATCAACTTTGGGTACTTGTTTTCTCCCATGATGTCCTTTCATACCTATGTCAATGGATCTCGTCCTCCAGTGGAGTCTCAGAATCAAATTTGAAGCTTGATTTGAGTCACCATGTGGAAATGTACAACCTTCTGGTTTCTGACCTCTGTCCACCATCAGAAATTAGGTCTAAACCTTATCGTTTCTCCCAGGGAAGATTTCACCTTCAATCCCCTACAACAACGCCAAAATATTAGCACTCTGTAAATTTTTTCGACTGATAAAAAAATGATAGAGCTAACCTACAAACAAACTTTAGATATGGGTACTATCCTGCTCATCTCACATAGGGCTCTCTCATGTCACTTGGTTTTTTGTTGACAATCAATGACTAGGTTTTGTTGTTTTGGGGGGTTTTTATAAATTTGTTGGCAAAGAAGGGGAGGGACATTTAGGGCTATGGAGTCAAACTTCTTGTTGACATGAATTTTAAATTTTCCACCCTTTAAAATTGAAGATTCATCTTTTCATAAGTCATGGAGCCACCCTTAGTCCAAAAAAAAAGGAGTCAGAATCTTCCGTTCCTTTTCAGGTTTCAAGATTTGGTTCTTCTCGAGGTATGAGATTTAACCATCCCTCTTTCCTGATGCCAAAATCCCGAAGCCATTTAACATATTAAAAAATAAAGAAAAGGTAAAAAGGGGGAAGAAATAAATGTTACATTTTCCATCGCTTTTCACAAAGCACTTTTTAATCCGTCATTAATTAAACCCTTAAATGCAATTATCTTTCCCTTAATCTTTTGCAATTTGGTTTTCTCTCTACTAAAGTGTTTTCAAACTCTCATCCATCGAATTACCGATCTTCAATTTTTCGAAAAATAAAAGTAAAAAATAACAATTCACTAATCTTGATTAATTAAAGCTTTAATACAAATGATTAACGCCTCGCTAATCCCATCACAATTTCCCAATCCGGGGTCTGCTTATGACATATCTCCTGACAACAGGATCCCCAAAGTTCTAAAATGCGAAATCATATTTTCTTTAAACAAAGTCTAAAATTAAGGTTAAGTTGTTTTCAAAACATGATTAGTGATAATTAAGCTGCTTTTCGCATTTCGGGAATTGAGGAGGGAAACGATTTTCGGAATACCAGTTTTGAAATCCATGATATATGGCAGTATTAATAACAGGTAAATGAAGATATCTTTTGACACGAAAGCGTATCTCTAGACATATCTTTACATTAAAGAATTAATTTTTCATCACTTGTATCAGTACGCTCGTCATAACACAAATTAAGGGTAAATAAAAGTCCTGTGTTTCGAACTTCATTCTTATCCTTTACATCTGTAGAAAATCACATTTATCGAGTTTTATACACATTTTCTCCGTAAACATGTTTCTGGTCCAGTGCAAACATCATGGCGCCTAAGAAGTTTCCCAAGAAAAGTGAGGAAGTTACAGAAAGCTCGAGTTTATACAGAGACATTGTATCTGACACAATACCGCATGCCATCGATTCCATAAAATCCTGGAGGAAAATTTTTGAGAATATGGATTATGAAATTAATAATTCCCCTCATGATGCTGACAACAAGCTCTGAGACGTAGCAGAGTCCGAACTTCACAAAGTAGCTACACAGTCGTGACTAATGACGTATAACGACATGATCAGTTGGGCCTTAGAACGAACAGATGTGCAGACGAGAAGCATTATGGACAACCGAGGGGTCGTCATTGGTTCTTTTAGACCAGAACATATACAAGTAATGTATAAAATGTCTCCCAATCCCAAGTATATTTATAATAAATATTTCATGAGTGAGTTTCAAAGGAAGGAATGTTTTGAGTCAGACCAAACGTATCCTGACATAATAAAAAACTGGTGGAGAAACGAAGCAAAATTCAGGGCCGACACCCATGGTGTTTATGCCACAGCCTATTTAAATGAGTATATGGTCTATGTGGTAATGATTTTATGTAGAATTTTCGGAAAGAAAAGTCCTACCCATTTCCCTGCAGAATGGGTACCTCTTTTGCGCGAGGCAGGAGAAGGTTACAACTTCAATTGGGATAATATTTTATCCAATAGTATAGTGAAGGAGGTCATGGAATATCAGACTGCAAGATCGAATGGCCAACCAATAGCCTTTTATATGTTTGCATACACCATGGATGTTATATGCTTCACAACTCCTTTCCCTTTAATGAATTGGAGTTGGAATCCAACTTACCCAGAACCTATTCATGAATATCATTCTAAACTTTGGGAAGAAAATGCCAAGGACTCATTCTATGAAATCTGTCATTTCCTGGTGATACCACTACATCAGATGCTATACGGTTGTGCACCTCCCCACATTTTAGAGTTGGTCATAGGAAGCCTCAGGGCAGTTGCTGACTGGTTTATAGAGGAGAATTTCTCCTACATCAAAGTTTTTGGATGTTCAATCCCTCCACATGCACTCCCAAAATTCCTCCCTGACAGACTGGTGTACAGGGAGGTAGCTCATCAAATAGTAACAGGTGGAATTGGGATAGAACTAAAGATAGATCAAAAGAAGTCTTGGCCAGTCTTTCCCATTTAGATTGGAAAATTTTCACTTCTCAACTTGGGTCATTCCAAAGTTGAATCGGCAGCGCTAGAGGAGGTCAAATTGGTAGACCTCGAGCATAGGAAGCATGACCCTTACCAGTTAGTGGGAAACACATGGCCCACTATAATATGAAGGCTTATGAGCATGAAAAGTCCCCTTGTGATGACATTTTCAAAGGGACTAGGACATATGAGGAAGTTTTAGAGAGGGTACAGATACTGTCGTCCGACTTGCAATCTAGTTTTCAGACCTTCCAGAAGCATAGACGGAGCGGTTTTCCCAAAGTACTGCAAGGAGAAGCAATCACCCTTCATCAGGAACAATACGATACTCCTCTAGGTTTTGGACAAGAGGCACAAGATAAAGTCAATATTGAAGAATTTCCTCAGGAGACTGAAAGGTTTTCACAAAATGAAGAGGTGTTATAGACAGAAAATCCAGAGACGGAAGCGGAGAGGAGGCCCAGGACACCTCCCGAGTCTAGTAAGTCCACTCCTCCTTCATCACCTATTGTTGATGTCAATATACTTAAGGCCATAGGAGAGACAAGATATACAGAGCTAGGAAGTCACATAGCTTCCTTAACCCCTTTATAGTATGCCTTTGGGTTCCCACAGATGGGAGCCATATATGTTAGTGACCTCACCCGTATCTCCATAGATGAGATCCCTCCTTCTGATTATTTTTTCATCAAAAAGAGGAGGGTTGTCCTAAAACAAGAGATCTATATGAGAGAGGGGGGGTAAGGTGAAAAAACATAGGGCCTTGGTAGATGGCCAGAATTTGGAAGAGGACGATTTCTCTACAAAGGTAGCAGGCTCCATGGGAGCCATGGCAACACCAAACCTTTTTACTATGGAGAACATGAGATCAAAGATAAAGAAGAGTAACCACACAATACCTCAATTGCCAGACCAGTTAAAGAATGTTGAGAGAAACATTAGAGAAGAGGTAAATAAAGGCTTAGAGTGTGCCAGAGCTGTTGAAAGGAAAGAAATTCAATCACTCAAATCAATCCTGGATGAAATGAACCAAAAGATACAAGCAAGTTAGGTGCAGGTTAATTAGCAAAAGGAGATTGTAAAACAGTTACAAACTAAGTTAAATTTGACAGAAGGTCGGTTTATAGAATTAAAGGCTTTCCAGACCCTCTCGCTAGAGAACATACAAAGATAGAAGCAGAGCAAGAGAAATTAATCTCCAAAATAAAGATCATCCGGAATTACATTCAAGAGGTAAGAAAATCCCTTGATAATATTATTTTACTGGAAAAAGAGGCTAAAGCAGCAAGGAATACCTTCCAGAAAGCAGTCACGTGTTCAGGAAACAGAGAGGTGTCGAAAAATCTAAATCTTTCTGTCACTAAATAGATAAGAGGAGACATCATGCTCAAGGCATGGGAAACAAATATATCCGAAAATAAGAAGATAGTCAAAGAAATCAAAGATGACTATGAGGGAATATTTGATTCTTTGGATAATCAAGTGTTAGGTATCAAAAGAAATGATTTCTCTGAGCCATTGGGGCAGATAAACATTGTGAAACAACAATTGAACTACAAAGAAGGCTTGCAGGAGATTCAGGTGGAAATTTCACAGTTGAAGAAAATCAACGCCAACCTAATAGACAGATGGCCAGTACAAACCAATTTAAAATTTCAAGTGATCAGGTTTGCCGATAAAGGTTTTGAAGACCATCTTCCAAAGATACAAAGAAATTTTTATCTGTTTGAGGCTAAGGATCTTCCGACACCTCCTAGATTTTTTGTTCATTTTCTGGAGAAATGTATTGAATGTATAGCATCAAAGGAAGGAGATACTTCGACTAAACAATGAAGTATCATCTGAAAGCTTATACTATTGAAATGACAGGTAAGCAAAGTTAATCATGCAACAGTTAAAGTAGCAGTTTTATAACTACTTTTCTCCTAAAAAGTAGGAGGTTGTTAACTATCAAGTGTTGACGACCTTATATAAATACAAGGAGTGAAGACTGAAAGATGGCTTTTTGTTTTCTCTAAAAGGACACTTTTTTTTATGAAAGTAATTTTGAAGAAGCTTTGAATTAATAGAAATGCAGATTGGAGATTCCATATTTTGTCACGTCTAAGTTATGTGTTCCCCTGTCTTTTCATATTTCTTTCATATATCTAATTGATGAATGTTCGACTACAATTTAGTGCAACATCTACTGTGGAAATTATTATTCTTGTCATTTAAATCATCTACAATTTTTCCTCTGTATCAGTTATCAGCAAATATAAGACATGTAAATTTTGAAAACCTTCTAAGGCTACCTTTATCTTTCACTTGGAGAATCCACATTGTTTAAACTGGCTCTTAACCAGAAGAAAACCAAGAAGAATCGTGACGACGAGCAGATTTCACCTTTTTCTGACCCCAAAAAAATTATAAAATCAAGAAGACACTTTCGACAGACTTTCTCATCAACAAATAAAAATTATCAACCTAAATTCACATAGTCTGACTCTAAAGATCAACACAGTGAATCAAGTATTCCACCCCCTTTCAGGAAATACTCCACTGATAAAGTTACATCCCCCGAATCAGATTTGGTTCTGCCCATTTTTAAGACCGAAGCTTTCTCAGTCATTTCCCACACCAATAGAAAATGAAGATCTATCTCACTTTCTGTTGTGACCGATTCTCCCTCTCTTCTCAAGGTTTGATTTCCCACCTCTCAAAACTCAAAAAATTATCCTATATATCTTGACTCACTTCTATTGACTCCCCTATTTTCACACCATGTGGTTCTGAAGGAACCAATCCACATTCCCCAAGCTCTTCTTTCTCAAGTTTCCTCCCCTTCGATAATCAGTTTCTTGAAACCTTTCCTCGTTACCCCCAAACTTTAACCGCTAAATCCACTATGGCTACGGCTGGAGGGGGTGGGGAAGGAGGTGATGTCACAGGTGGTTCGGGAGGAGGAGCAGGTGGCCAAGCACTGTCTCTATAGATATTTACAAAAGTTGTTGCAAGATATGCCCGTCTGGTTCTACCGGTCCCTCTCCATGATTTACTCAAAAATTAGATGAAAAACCTGCCCAAGTTCATGGGAGAGGGCGATTTAACGACAACTGAACACATAAATTTTTTCGATCAATTCATTGACATTCTTGGATTGGAACATGAAGATGTTTACTCCAGACTCTTGGTTGAAACCTTTGAAGGGAAAGTAAGAACCTGGTTTCGAGGCCTAGTGGTTGGGTCTATACCTTCATATGATGAAATTGAAAACACTTTTATCAGACGGTGGGGTGAGAAGAAAGACCATCTTTATTATCTAACCGAATTTGGATCTCTTCGAAAGAAAAACTCCGAGTTAGTCCATGAGTTCACCCAACGATTCAACAAATTGTACAATAAGATCCCAGCCGAGGTCAAATCCTCACAACCTGTAGTGAAAGTGACTTTCGCTGGAGATTTTGACCCCGACTTCACCATATTACTTAGGGAGAGAAGATCAGTAGATCTCACCAAGATGCAAGATGATGCCTTGGAAATAAAATCTAACATGATGGCATCAAGGAAACTAAAAGCCAAATTTGAGACTGGAAACAAAGAAATTAGGAGATACAGGGAGCAAGGAGGACCCTCTGGATCAGGAAGGTCTTCAGAAGAAAAAATGGATGATATGGCTAGAATCATCAAAGAACTGTCAAACAAAATATCGAGAATGGAACTAGATCAAGCTAAGAATGAGCATTACCCTAGAAAGGAGTTCAGGAAGAACCCTAATCCTCAAAACCACAAAAAACAAATTAAGAACGAAGATCAAAAAATCCAAACCCCTTTTAAAAGCAAAAACTTTATAGGAGGACAAGACTTGGAGGATTTCGAGGAGTTAGAAGAGGATATGAACAATATTGGTGAAGACTACTTACAAAATTATACAATAAGACATGATTACGAAAAGTCTTTGACTATAGAGTATAGGACTGAGAGTAATAATAAAAATAATGTTTTGGAAGATTTGACCTATCAGGGAATAGTGGATGGTATAATGGCTGAGCTCCACCAGAAGTATAACCTAAGACCTAGAAATAGGGCTTCCATAACCGCTTCAGTTAAAAAGATATTGTCAAGGGTTGAAACTGACCAAGAAGTTTCAAAAATCACTGAAAAATAGACTGAAGGGACTAATACAGCTAACATAAAGTCTATTAGAACAAAGACAGCGGAAATGCCACCCTTAAGCATGTAGAAACTAGACACCCCTGTTACCAAAACAAAGGCCCCTCAACCAAGGAAAGCTGAAAAGAAAGGGCTGGCGACTCAAAACATGAAGATTGACAAAACCATCGGAATATTTAACCTAGAGAATGAAATCAATAAGATCAAAATCCCTATTCCCCTTGTCGAGTTGGCCAAAAACTCGATATACCCAAAACAAATCGCTAAAATGATTAGTTTTTCGGAAAATGAATGTCATGTCGATGTTATAAACTTAGAAGATGATAAACCTAACATAATCTTCGGCCCACACTTCGAAGGTTCCTTAGACACTTTTTCCCCTTTCTACATCACTTTTACTGTTTTCGACCATTTTCTCCATAACTTCATGTTAGACTCTGGGCCTCTCACAATGTTGTGCCTAAAGCAATCATGGACAGACTTGGCCTTGAAATCACCAGGAATTATAGAGATTTATATTCATTTGATTTGAGGAAGGTCAAGTGTATAGGCATGATAAAGGACTTAGTTGTAAACCTTACACAGGTACCTACCAAAAGCGTTTTAATGGATGTAGTTGTCGCATATATACCCCCAAAATATGGCATGCTCCTGTCCTGATCCTGGGGTGCTAAACTTGGAGGTTCCCTCTGTTAGGGTCCTAACTCGCACATAGGTAGATCAATATATTTGGATGTAATAAAGGTCAATATTAATAAGGCCTTCTAATAAAATAGAATAAGGTGGATGTAAGAAGACCTAATAGAAACTTCTACTTCTAGAAGGATCTTCCTCTAGATGCTTCTCTTGATAGACATATTTAGTACAAATAAGGGTCAAGGGCATGAAATCCCTAGCTTGGATATTATTGTAACAGAGCATTGCTCAATTGGAGGTTGCCCCCTTGAAGAGGCCCGTGAATATTTCTTTCATAATCAAAGTGTTATTTTTGTTGTTATTCTTATATCATTTATGTGTTATTGTGGAGATTATGCTAGTTATATTACTGTTATTCTGCCATTTCTAGCATTTTATTTCTGTTCTCCATACTTTTTATATCTGGTATATTACAAGTGGTATCAGAGCACTTTCCTTGGCAGAAATTGTGGGAATTTTTTTCTTCAGGGTAGAGACGTATTCTGACATCTTTAAGCCACAGAGATCTGTCGTTATGCGCATAAACCCATGGTTGAGGGATTCATACATGCAGGAAATACAAGTGGTTCTTAAGTGCACATCTGTTGGCCACCATTGTAACCCCTGTTGGTACCCCTTCGAGTAGTAGTGCATCAGACAACACCTGTGTACGGATCAACCTAGATTTCCTTAAGCCCTCTTTAGATAAACCGATTGGTCTCCTGACTGCTATAGTGCCACGGAGAACAACACTTGAGAAGATACTCTCTAGTACTTGGGTAGTCGGGTAGTATGGCTAAGGGTATAGTCTATCCTCCTTAGTTAGTTCCCTAAGATATTGGGTCGTGTACTACTGTTGGACCCCACATGTATATTAGAGAGCTATAGCACAGGGAAAACCCTTGTCTGTAGAACCATTGAATACCTAACCCTTGGGAGACAGAAACATAAACAAATTAAAATAGAGAAGATCTATTGTCATGCAACTATGTTCGGGTTGCCAAGTAAATACACATTTCTTTATAGTTAATAATTTTGGGATTTCATCGCTATAGTATTCTTTAGACCGGAGTATAACGCCGCAGGTGTAAAAAAAAAAAAAAAGTT
>JASDQU010199477.1:0-18128 GCA_032191745.1 Picea mariana
TAATGTTTCTTTCTAATGAGTGAGTTGCTTCTATCTAAAGCACCAAACAAGATGGGCAAGCCATAGCTGAACTTGTGAGACATGACCAGAGATTATGGAGTGGAGTAGGCGAGATATGTACCATTAGTGAACCTTTGGTAAAGGTTCTTCGACTGGTTTATGGTGAGAAGCTCACAATGGGATACTTGTATGAGGCCATGGATAGGGCCAAGGAAGCTATCTACCGATACTATGAGCACAAGGGAGAGGAAGGACTAACGAAGAGAGCTTATATATTGGGTGTGATTGATGAGCAATGGAATAAAAATCTCCATCGTCTCATTCATGCAACATGGCTCTATCTCAACCCTTCATTCTCTTATTCTTATGGATTTAATTTTGATGGAGAGGTCATTGATGGTTTCCTCCAGTGTATTATGAGGATGGTTCTAACTCCATTTGAACGCTCATATATTTCTAAACAGAATGAGATATAGAGGATGGCATCTGAGATGTTGGGCTATGATATGGTCGCCAAGATAGGACCACAAGGATGTCAGGTAAGTTTCAATTTCAAATTTTGTTTATACCTTTCTATATATTATATATGACATTTATTACTTGATGGAAATCCAAAATATAATTCATTGTCTTCCTTTCATTTTATTCATTGTAGATGTCTAGTGAAAACATTATGGTGGAAAGCTCCCAGATCTCCTGAAACTTGTTGTTTAGGTGCTTAGTCAAACTTGCAGTTCTATAGGGTGTGAGTGCAATTAGAGTGTCTTTGAAAATATACACTCCAAGAAGCACATCAGGTTAGAAATGTTTAAAAATACAACAATCAAAATTTAAATTGTTTATATTTTTTTTAATTTTAATTTTTATAATTTAGTATTTACAATCACTAACTATGGCTCTCTATGTTCATACAATTTAGGTACCTAGCACCTTAATGAATTGATATATGTCTACTACAATCTAATGTTGTGGGTGAAGCAACTTGACAAAGAATCTGGCATAGAGGCCATTTCATTGGATGGCATTGACACCACTAGTCAATGGAAGGTGGAGATTTAGGAGCCTGAGATGGAGGAGGTACCTAAGTGGTTGAAGGAGGAGCATGCAAATTATTTGAGGGAGGAGGCGACAACGGAGGAAGAGGAGGAGGAGGAGGATGTTCCACTTCTAGTGGATAGAGAGGCTGAGGAGGAGATTGATCTTCTGGTGTAGACAATGCTTCCACCACCTCCACGGAGAGCCATACATAGAGTTGGACTTGGGTCCGTTGGGACTGAGAGGAGGAAAAAAAAAATTCCTTCCACCTCATCCCCATCACTGATCACCTCATATGGAGCATCTGGAATATCTGGAGCTTCCACTCCAATCTCATCTTGAGTACCTCCATGACCACCTACTTTTTTTAGAGGAAAAGTGGTGCCCTTTACATGTAAAAGGGGTAGAGCGACATGGCCTAGAGGGAATCAATGATTTTGATTCCTATGATCTATCATTTTCATTTTAGTATGTACTATTTATTATCTAGATGCATCATGATGATTCAATTAATGAAATACATTTATTTTGATCATTTGATGTGATTTTGTATCTATTATCATCCTATCAAGAACACGTTTCATAATTTTCAATTTAGTAACGATATCTGACCATTTGACATCTTATGCATATTATTTATTAGTTGTATTTTCATATTTATGTAGCAATATACCTATTTGATGTTGTGGTTTTTTTACATTTTTAAAAATTTGAAAAAAATAAGTATTTTTGTATTTTTTTGAGATCTTGCAAAATTTTCCAAAATATCCCGATATTTTCTGTGGATGTCACCCATAAGTTACATTTTGTACCCTCACTGATACTTTCCCCGAGACGAGACATAAAACATTGATATATATTGGATAGATGATATCATTCGTTAATCATGTTGGATGATGAAATTTCTAAAAGCCATTCACGATTCATTCTTTGTTGTAATGTGGTATCGGTGTATATCTCTGCGGTTTTGAGAAAGTGGTTTTGATGCATATCTCTGCATTCTCTGTGGTGTATATATTTGCAGTTTATGTGGTGTATATCTCTGCGGTCTCTGCATATTGAATTTGTTTCTGCGGCGTATTGGACCTATCTCTGCGGTCTCTGCGATGTATCGAATTTGTATCAAACTTGTCTATGCAGTGATCATATTGAACATACAGTGATTCCTACTAAACCTACAGTGATTCGTACTTGACTTCAAATGCACTATATTAGAGTGTTGTTCTAGTGGTCATCCATTCAAACATCATCGTAAATCTGTCTGCGGTTACATTCTCTCTATGCTTCGGTGAATACGTTCTCTTTGTGTTTTTGAGCCAAAAAAGTTGTGGTTTTGAGCGAGCGAATCTCGGCAGCTCTGGATTTATGGCTTCTTCAACTCGTTGAGATTTTGGTCATCTGTTGTAAATCTGGTGAGTTAGTTGTTACTTATTTTCTCTACTTTTTATTATGAGCACCCCTCTACCTATTCCAAAAACTCATCTTGTTAGGGGGAGGCCTCCCAAGGTCATCCTAGATATTCTTTAAGAATATATAGAATTAGTAGAAAAAAAGAGAGAAGAAAGAGATGCCAAAATACAAAAAAAAGTTAGAATCATTAAGAAAAAAAAGTGAAGAAACAGATGTAAAAATCCAAATAGAGTTAGAGACAATGCTTGATAAAAAATTTAAACTCTTTGAAGATATGATTCAAACACAAATAAATGATATATTGTTAGGGTTCAAGAGTCAATTGCAGACAATGGGGGCAAGAATTCAAGAAATGGAAAATAAAAGGCAATCAACCGAAGAAGGAGAAGTTGAAGAAAATCACAAATTGAGAGATAGGATTAAAGAGCTAGAAAAAAAATTGACGGATAGTTTGACCCTCAGTAGTCTAGAAAAAAAATTAGATATCAAACCCATCAAAGAGCAAATGAACAAGCTAATCAAATTGGATCATGAAAGTAATAAAAGATCGTTGAGCTTCATAATTTTTGGTATAAAAGAAAAACAAGATGATGATATGCTAGAAATACTAAAAGAAGAACTTAAAAATAAATCACAAATTGAAACAACTTACCTCATAGAAGAAAAGAGGCTAGGAAAAATAATTGAACATAAAGATAGGTTGATCTATGTAAAAGTTAGTTGTAATGACTATAAATATAACATACTCAGTAAATCTCCGAGCTTAAAAGGGTCAAGAATATTTATAAATGAAGACCTCATTCCCGAAGATGAAGTTGAATTAAGGAAGGAAGTTCAAAAGGTAAAATAAGCTAGGAAAGAAGGAAAACAAACAATAATTAAAAATCGAAAAGCTATTGTTAGGGATAGAGACTAGAATAATAATAATAAATAGGAATTTGGGACACCCAGGATCCTTTTTTGGAACTGTCGTTGCTTTCCATGGTGCAAAGGTCTTATGATAAGTTCTATCCAGAGTAATATCAATATTGTTTGTCTAATTGAAACCTGGGAGCATGAAGAGTCTAAGTTCCCTAACATAGAAGGATTTGTCTTGTGGTCGGTATGGAACAAAATTTCCTACTATAGAAGGATAGGAGGCATAGCCTGTTACATTAGAAAGAACATCTCTCCTCACATTCAACTTCATAAAATTGACCCTCTCAATTAGTACATTTGGATTGAAATTTTAGAAATCAATGCTAAGAAGATATATATATATATATAACAATTTATTATTTTGCACCTATTAATTCTACTTTTTATAAGAAAAAAAATCTAGATAGAAATTCTCCCTATAATAATTTAGAACAACATACTTATAGTTTGAGAAATGAAGGTAATATCCCCCTACTAGGAAACTTTAATGCTAGGACTACAACTAACCAAGCTACTCTTTTAAGGAATGATTCCAACCATAATCCTTTATGGCTAGATGAGGACCTTGTTTTAGCTAATAGATACCAAATAATCTCTGAATACCTAAGTGAGAACTTTTTTGGTACTAAGATAGTTAACTATCAAGTCTTGATAATTTGCAATGGAGTAATGAAGTGGCCAAACTACAACTAGATGAATTGTATTCATGGGATAGGTAGTAGTGTCGTAGATTATGTGATATCTTATCTGCACTTTTCCAACCATATAGTATCTTATGACCTTTTAAATGACTATGAACCTGACTATGATCATAGACTGTTAACCCTAACACTTAACTTTGCCATGGATAGGAACAACATTGAAGAAAATTCTAATAATCAAATGCAATTTCTCTTTGACAAAAGTAAAGTTGATCTTTTCTTAAAGGATTTAAATAGTGAATTACATCTCGTAACTTAAAAGGACAACATTGAAGACCTCTATCATAATTTTACAATTACCCTTTCTGCTTCTATTAACAAGTTCTCTTTCAAGGTGTCTAATAAAAAGAATAATAGAACAACCAACCCTTGGTATGATAAAGAATGTAAAATTTCTAGGAAAACCATTAGGGATGCTTCTGATGAGTCCTTAAAACTCAAAAAGGTCAATACTCACAAATCCCTAATTAAAAGGGAAAAATGTATTATAGCAATAAAAGGCAAGAGTGGCTTTAACAACTCTCTAAGTTTGATCCTAAGAAGTTCCAGAGGCAAATTCTAATCTACAATACTAAATAAAATAATGTGATTCCCTTAAGGGACTAGAATTCCTATCTTAAAAGTATTTACGAGTTCTCTAATGCCATAGACACCATTCCTATTGTCCCTATAAAGAATGAATTTTTTTCTTTGGATGGCATAGAGTTCGGGGTTAAGCGACTTGCAAATGGGAAAACCAAGGGCATTGAAAGCTACCAAGCTGAAATTTTTAAAATCGGAGGGCCTGCACTCATCCCTCACATACACAAGCTCTACAATTTAGCAGTCAAGCATGTCTTCCCTAAACCATGGACACAAAGTCTAATTGTTCCTATTTAAAAAAATGGGGAAATAAACATTCCCTCTAATTATAGGACCTTTATGATTAGTTTGATTTTAACCAAGCTATATGGAATTATTTTGGAAAAGAAGCTTAGCCTATGGCTAGAAAGTCATGGTAAAATAGCTAAAGGCCAGAGTGGGTTTAGGAAATATCATTCAACTATGTACCATCTTGTTATCTTTATGATAATTGCAGAGGAGTTCCACAATACTAAATCCAATCTTTTTTGTTGTTTTGTTGACTTTAGAAAATATTTTGACACAGATCCTAGGAAGAACCTTTGGGATAGGTTGGAAGAGATAAAAGTGTCTTTAAAGTTGGGGGCTATTGAAATAATATTGTAAGAGAAAGTTATTTCCAAGTTTAAGAACACTAAGGGATGGATAAAAGAAATTAACTGCAATATTGGAGTCAAGCAAGATTGTCCCTTTTCCCCTACCCTTTTTGACATATATATTAATAAGTTAGAAGATTGCTTGGAAGAAGCAGGTTGTTTTGTCCCTACTCTCAGTGGTATAGCCATCAATATTCTTCTTTATGCTGATGATATCGTTCTTATAGCAACGAGTCCCCATGATCTTGGAAAGCTACTGAGAATTCTCAAGGATTTTTGCTCCAATATGGGTATGACTGTTAATACGGACAAGACTAAGGTCATGATCATTAAATCCAATAATATCACTTATGATACCTTTGTATATGACAATACCAACTTGTAAGAAGTGACTTCATACAAATATCTTGGAATCAATATTCACCACAAGATCAACTGAAATAATAGCATTGGGAAAATGATTATTGGAGGATGGAAAGCTTATTATGGGCTTGAAAATAATTATAAATCAGTGGACCTTTGGATATGGGATAAGAAGAAACTCCTCTATGAGACTCTTGTTACACATGTTATTCTATGCAGATGTGAATTTTTGGGATGCAATATTTCTCGTGAGTCTTGGGGAAAGATAGAGCAAATCCAAAAGAATTTTATAACCTATAATCTTAAAATCAAAGGAAATATTCCCTATCCCATCCTCATTTTAGAGGCAAGCCTTTCACCAATTGAGATCACGACTATGAATAGATACCTAATGTATAAGAACAAGTTAAACAACATGGAAAACAAACGACTTCCTAAAATCTATTCAAACTCTAGCCGTAATCACCTTTGAATCAAGTGGGGATGACATAAAGATGCCCGGTATTGGCTAAGCCATTGGGGAGTCACTGAAGAGACCATTTTGCACAATAAAGATACTATTAAAAATATCATTAAATCAAAATTTAAGGATAAAATGTGGTGTGATAAAGTGTCAGAGGAAAAAATAAAATAAAGGTATCATAAGGAGGTAATCGACCCTAATCTAGAGGATCAAAATTATATCTTTGTTTTGACACGTGTAAATAAAAAAATTAGCATTGCTAAGATAAGAACATTGATCAATTCTTAAAACACCACGGTATAAAAGAGTGTCACCTTTGTGACACTAAGAAGGTTGAAGATGAAAAACACTTTCTCTTAGACTCTCTAGCCTATACACTACCAACCTTCCTAACCTTTTAACTCAATAAAACTATGGTGATCTTTGAAAAGCTTCTCTTAACACTTTTCTAACAATGAAACAAAAATCTAAAGAATTGCAAGAATCTTCATCTACTTGTCTAGAGACCTGGGCCGAGGGAACTCCACTTCATAATTCTCTTAAAAAGAGAGTTTTGCAGAAACATACAAAAATATAAGATAAATATCTAATTTAAAAAAATATATATAAAATAAAGGAAAATGGATATTATAATATTTTATTTGAAATTAAAAGGAAAATGCCTACAGAAAGCAGAGAAAAATGGATACAACAGTATTTAATTCGCTATTACAAAAGCAAAAGTAAAACCTACCTAATACTGTCATGTGGGTTAACTGCAAACCAACCCCACAACGCTTTGAAAAATTAAGAGAGATATGCAAAATGTCAATGAAACAATTTATTTAACAGTAGTGTTGCTGTTAACCCTTAACAGTGAGAAAATGAGGGAAGAAACTTCTCTTCATTGCTTTTCTCTTGAAGACGCGGAGATGATAAGGTCAGTTACCTGTAATTTATGGAAAAATAAATAAAATCGACTACTAAACCAGAGAGGTGCAATGAGTATAATATAATTTAATTTACAAGAAGAGAAAAAGAAAACGCAGTCAAGCCAAGAAAAGAACAAATACCTAATTGATACATATACAATTAAATGAAAAAACATTGACACATGGAACTAAATCAAAATTAAGTGAGAAAAGACATTAACATTGAACTTAACTCCAAGCATATCAAGAGAATTTAACCAATAACCTCCCCAACTAATTGAATAACAAAATTCTACTCTAGCAATCAAATCATATTTATTTTATAATAATTTTATTTATTATTATTTTTAATATTATAATAATTTTTAAAATAATTTAAAATAAATAATATATAATTTATTAACATGGATTTCATTAAAAATAATATTATATAAAATTAAATTTAAAATAATATATAAAATGAAATTTAAAATAAATTGAAAAATAAGTTTTCTCACAAATACCCAAAATATACCAAAATATTTTATAAATATATATTTATAACTTAAATATAATAATAATAAAATAAAATATATTAATTCTTTATAAAACAATTATAAAATATACAAATATAAATTAATTTTATAATAAGTATTTTTTTAGAAAATAAAAATTTATGAGAGAATAATTATATAAAAAAAAGGCCAGTTAGGGTTAAGACGAATTTAGAGATCAAATCAAGTCTAGAGAAGTCAAATCTCTCAAGGTGCAGATATTTCAGCCTCTCAACTCAAGATTAAAATGAATCTATGCTAGTTTAATACATTAATATCAAAATATTAATATTATAAAATATATTAATATATTAAAAATATAAATATATTTTATAATATATTAAGATCTCCATAATTACTGCATTGTATTAATATCAAAATATTAAAAATATTAATATTATAAAATATATTAATATATTAAAAATATTAATATATTTTATAATATATTAAGATTTCTATAATTACTACATTATTTACTATATTGTTTATTAATTAAAACTAAGACAAATAAAAAGAAAAATTCAAAACAATATATATTTTTGAATATATTAAAATATTTTATAATATATTAATATATATTAAAACATTTATTTTTTTAATATGTTAAAAGGTAATTATATACTAAATCAAAACAATTATTACAATCTCCATGTATATACAAAAACAATAATGGTTATATATATATATATATATATATATAAGTTTTTTTTTAAGTGAGTTTGAGAATCTGTATTACTAAAGGGGGGTAATGATATAAAAAAGGGGGATTCCCTGACTTGCCAAAATGGAAACCAGGCCAGGGGTTCCCGAGTTGTGTTTTCTGAAATAGGCAAGGGGTGGGACTAGACTCCCACCCTAGGAAACCAACCCAGTCTTACCATATCCAGTTTTTACCCATATAAGCGCAACATACATGAAAAGGATAAAAAAAATTACAGTAACAAAAGCTGAGATTGGCATAGGACTGACCCAACGGACTTGAAAATAGACTAACCAGACATTAATCCAGGATGCTGATATTTTTCTTTCCTTCATCCCCCAGTCGTTGTTCTCCTCCTTTTGGAGGAATGTGCAAGTATTTCTGATATGTGTTGGTGCTTCTTTCTCGTTGGCTGGCGTGATGTCCATGTGATGGACGTAGCGCAGGTAGAGGTGGAATTGGGCAACCAATCATTCCATCTTGGCTTTCTGGTCTGTCTCAACCTCAGTCAGAAATCTGGTAGTGGTCTCCAGACTGCTGAGGCGCTTCAAGATTTCATTCAACAGCTTCGTGTGTTCTTTGTTGTTCTCTCATCTGGTGTCCTCCCTCTCTGAGCTCACTTTGCCAATTAACATCTTTGTTTGCCATGCCATCTCCACCGTCTTGTGGTAGAGGGTTTCCCTGGGTTGTGTTGCTCCTGGGTCAGTTACCCAGTATTCTTCTTGAGCCAGAGCATCCTAGGTTTTTCCCTTGCATTTTTCATTGATTGCCTTCTCTAGTCGGGTAATGGTTTCCTTTCCTTTCGACGCAACCAGAGTATGAAAGGTGCCCTCTGTGTCTTTTGTTGCTTGCTCCATTTTTGAGAGTCTCCGAGGATTGATTGGTGTTCCCTTCTCCTGGGGGTTTCTTTTGTTGTTCGTTCGCTTCATTCGCACCATCCCGTCTGGTCTAAAGCTGCTCTTTTGCTGCATTCTCAACCTGTTCCTGTTTACTCGAGGGTTCCTCCTTTCCTTATCCTTGTGTCTTTTGGTAGCCTCTGCAATTGCGTTCTTCTGTCTGTCTCTCTTCCTACCATTCTGTCTCTTATTGAACTTCCCTTGCTACGAGCTCGTCCTTCCAATCATGGTATGCCCATAGAGGTGAAACTTCTCGTCCTTTTTTCCGGTCATAGTCTATATGGTCATAATGATTCGACCGTTATTCTTGTACTGGCACTTGCCCCTGCTTGCTTGATATCCTGCTTGGCCACTCCCTGTACCTAGCCCTTGGCGTGGTGTAAAGATACTAGTCGTTGTTAATCCTTCTTGCTTTACGTCATTAGTTGTGTGTTGATTGTCGTCGATGCTTTCCCACGGGCTTCCCCCACAGATCTTACTGTTGACATGATCTTGTTGCCATGCCCTTGCTTGTTGTATGATTTGATCCTGCATTGTGATTGGTGATCGGGTGTTGGGAAGTCATGTCCTTCCTGGGTCCTTCGGGCCTTTCGTTATTCCTTTCACTACCCTCCTCGATGTGACCTTCCTTACTTAAACTATTGGCCCAATCTTTTGTCGCTAGTTGGGTGTAGTCCGTTCTAAATTATCCTTGCGGGATGTTGGATCAGGTAGTATCTAGTTCCAGTCCTTCCTTGCTAACCCCCTTATTGGAAATTTTGTCCGCTAAGCCATTTGATGACCTACAAACCCAACGCAACTCCACGGTGTTAATCGTTTGCAGATACTCTTGGGTTTTTTGTAGGGAGTGTGCCAAGCACCAGTGTTTCTGAATGTTGCCCACTCTGGTGTCATTTTGGATTCTCTTCGCCGTGTTGATGACTAGGGTGGAGTCACCTTCTACGATAGTGTTGGTCATCCTTTCTCGTCTTATAATTTTGAGATCGAGCTCCAGGGTTCCAAATTCTGCTGCGTTGTTGGTTGAGTTACCCAGGCTCCTAGCATACAACCTGATTATGTTTCCCCCGCTATCTCTGATCACCCTTCCCATTCCTGTCGTTCCTGGGTTTCCTTTTTCTACCCCGTCAAAGTTTAACTTGAGGAACCCTACCAGAAGAGGTGTTCAGTTGCATGCTCCTAATTGGAGTTGCGGTGGTCGCCCTACCAATGGGTTGTTGCGCCCATATTTTAGGTGGAATGTTTCTAGGATTCGAGAGTCCTGGCCTATGAGTTGCGCTCTTTTGGTCTGGCAGTTGCAACTCTACACCGTTTCTCGGATTTGTGAGATTATCGCTTCCTTGAGTTTCCTATCCGGGAGGATTTCATTCCTGAATATGCATCAGTTCCTTTCTTTCCATATTGCCCAGATGATCATCCCTGGCATAAGGTTCCAACAGAGGTTTACCATTTCATTTTCGCTGTAACTCTCATTCCAGTTGCTGATGGTTGCGCTGATGTTATCGCGCATCCTATTGGACTGGTGGAAGATGTCTGTCGCCCAATCCCACATATCTGTTGTTTAATTACATTCATCGAGGAGGTGATTCCTTGTTTCTTCTTTAACTTGATAGAGGTGGCATCATGATGGGCCTATGAACCCTTTTTTTCTTAGGTTTTCCTAGGTTAGAATTCGATTGTGAAGTACTAGCCATTTGAACATTTTGATTTTTGGCCACTGGGGGCTACCCCAAATCTTTCCCCACTGTTGCGCCGGGTCTTCTTGGTCTTGGTCTGTAATGTAATTCTAGACTTCCTTTAAGTTGAATTCCCCTCCATTTTTTCTGCCCCATCTTAGTTGGTGCTCTTCCTCTGAGACTACAATTTTCCTTTTCCCCATTTCCTCCTCCACCTCTTTCGTTATTGTTGCGATACGATTTTTGTTTTGTTGATTGAGTTTGTTCAAAGTCCTCCATCTGTCGTGGTCATTTTCTTGTTTCCAGTAGTGATGGATTCTGGTTTTTCCTTGCGCTATCATCTTCTGTTGGAGTTCCTCCCTGTCAGGATTTTCCATTCTGGGTTCCTGTTGCTACACGTCTTCCCAGAATCTGGTTGTTTTACCATTCCTCATTTCCTAGAAACTGTGTTTTTGGATCCAGGTTTTGTTGCGCCAGGATAGATTCCAGATGATTGATCCTTCTCTTGTGCCTATAAAAAGAATTCGATCTTGGTCGTTGATGTCCAAGGCATACTTGGCCTTCCAGAGGGTTTCCCACAACGTTGACTTTTCTTTGACCCATCTCCAGCAGAGTATCACCCCATAGGCTTCATTGGTTATCTGTGGGTCTTGTAATCCCAGGCCTCCTTTGTATTTTGGTTTGCAAACCTTCTCCTAGGCCACCAGGGCCCATTTTTTCTTTCTTTTCGCTCCACGCCATAGGAAGTCCCTTTGGATGGCTCTTATTTTTTGGGTTATTTCTTTGGGAGCGAGAAACACTGACATCATATAGGCCTGAATTGCTTGCAGGACCGCCTTGGTCAGGACTAGTCTCCCCACAAGGTTGAGGGATCTGTAAGTCCATTTTTTCACCCTCTCTTGTAGCTTGTTGATCGCTCCTTCCCATGTTGCCATTTTGCATGCTCTGTCCGTCAGGGGAATTCCCAAATATTTTGTTGGGAGATTTTTGCATTCAAACGCCAAAATGTTTGCCAGGTTCCTTTGGATTGTTGAGTTGGTATTGAAGAAATATATCATGGATTTGGAGTGATTGATATTTGCTCTCGAGTCTTCCCCAAACTCATCTAAGATTCTTTTGTAGGCTTTCGCTTCCTTGACCGTGGGTGTGCCATGGAGTAGGGTGTCATCCATGAACTGTTGGTGCGTGGAGGTAGGGCAGTTTTCGAAGGGTTTAATGCCTTTTATTTCCCCTGCTGCTATTGCACTTTTTATGCTTCAACTGAGTCCTTCCATCATCAGAATGAATAGGAAGGTGATAGTGGGTCTCCTTGTTTGATGCCTCTTGAAGGTTAGAAGGTTTTGGCTGGGGCTCCATTTATTAGTAGTGAGTAGCTAGTTGTTGACACTAGGTTAACAATCCAGTTGATCCAGTGTTGTGCAAAGCCAAAAGATTCCAAAGTCTTGACCATATAGTTCCAGTTGATTTTTTCATAAGCCTTTTCTAGATGAAGTTGGATTATCATCCCCCCTTTCCTTTGGGTTTTCAGTGTGTGTATTAGTTCATGGGCATGGATGATGTTGTCCAAAATTTGTCGCCCTTCTACAAAACCCACCTGTTCCTAGGAAATCAGTTAGGGTAGGAGAGGTTTCAGTTTGTTGGCTATGACTTTGGAGATTATCCCGTAAACCACTTTTCATAATGATATGGGTCTGTAGTGGTCTGGTGTTCTGGCTTCATTTTCTTTGGGAATTAGAGTTATCATTGTGGCGTTTAGCACTTTCAAAAGGGAGGCCGAGTGTCTGGAGTATTCCACTACCCCATAGATGTCATATTTGACCACTTCCCAACAAGTTTTGAAGAATTCTTTTGTGAAACCATCTGGACCTGGGGCCTTTCCATTGGGCATCTCCTGGACCACTTGGTCAATTTCCTCCTCAATGATGGGTTTGTTTAGGCTGATATTTGGTTCCTCGGTAACTAGCCTGGGGATGTGTTGAGTTATCCTTTGTATGGCCTCCATTCGATCTTGGTTAGGTTCCTGGGATATCCCATGGAAATGGTTTACCAGTATATTTTCGATCTTCTTATGGGACTCTCTCTCGATCCCATCCTGATCCCGAATTTTTAGGATTTTGTTGTGGGTTCTTCTAGTAATGGTGGTTCGGTGAAAAAACCTTGTATTCTGTTCACCTTCCTTTAGCCACCTTATTCTGGACTTTTGGTGCCATAGAGTCTCTTCCTGCTGGCATATTGCTTCCCGTTCCTGGTTCAGTTGGATCTCTTCCTTTTTTCGGTCCTCCATATAACCCTTGTCTATGCATATTTCTTGGAGGTTCCTTATTCTATTTTCAATAATTCTTTTTTCTTGGTTTATGTTTCCAAATATTTCCTTGTTCCACTCCTTGAGTTTATGTTTGATGTACCGAAGTTTCTTGTAAATTTTGAACATCCTTGTCCCTTGTTCAGGTTGTGGCTCCTGCCACCAATGTGATGTTCTCCTTGAAGGTGGGATGTTCAATCCAAAATTTCTCGAATCTGAAAGGTCTGTTTTTTGGTGTGGTTTGGAAGTTTGCTACTAGTTGGACTGGCCAGTGGTCTAAGCCCCCCCAGGGAAGGATGCTACAGTCTAAAGTCAAACCCTGTAGGATGATGAACTCCAACACCAAGAATCTGTCTAGCCTTGTCCTTTTCTGATGTTGATTTATCCATTTGTTGTTCCATGTGAACTGGCCATTACTGGTCTTGATGTCCACCATCTCCACTGTGTCAATGAAAGATGAAAAGTCTTTCGCATCTCTTTCCAGTCTCCTGGTGCCTCCTTTTTTCTCCACAAGTGTCTTGATGATGTTGAAGTCCCCGACCAAGATCCAGTGGGGGTTGCTAGAGCGGGCTTTTAGGTTTTCCAGGTCTAGGAGAATTCTTCTCTTCTCTTCCAACATCTGAGGACCATACACATTAGTGCATAGAATCACCTCTATGTTACCTATGATTTGCATGCTTACCGAGAGTGTGTATCTGGTGGCTTCGGCTTCTAGTAGATTCATCACTTGTGGGTTCCACAGAGTGAGAATACCACTTGCCATATGTTGTTCTTCGACAACCAACGTCTTGTACTTTCTCCATTGTTTTTCACTGATTGTTTCTATTCTATTTACCGTACATTTTGTCTCTTGAATGAAACAGAGGTCCGATTGTTCCTTCCTCAGTCTGTTTTTAAGGATTCTTTGTTTTATTGGGTTGTTTAGGCCTCTAATATTCCATGTTATAATCTTCATTTAAACATGTGGGGGGGAGTTAGGAAAGAGCTTCTTGATCTCACCTGAGTTTATCAGCAGGGATATTAGTTCCTGTAAGGCTACGGTGTTTGATTTCCTGCCTTTCTTCCTTCATTTCTGCTTGGGTGAGAGCTGTGGTTGTCCCTCGCCTTCTTTGATTCCTAGGTGTCCTATCTCACCGTGCGTGGCTTGAGCCCTCTGGATTTTTCTTCCTCCCTTAGGAGGAATAGGTATTTGATGCGGTCTAGTTGCTCCGTTGGTACATTGTCTACGCCCTACCTTTTCCATTGCTCCAGTATGTTCGGGAGATCTATTCCTTCCCTTTCCACAATATCTCTGAGGTCTGGATCTTCTGTGCCTATCTCGCTTGGTGTCATTTCCGCATCTCCGTCTACCTCCTACATGGGTGTGTTAGCATCTTTGGTTTCTCCATCCATAGGAGTTGCACTACCCCCCTGCTCCATCTGATTGCTTGGATTGTTTGTGTTCTCATTTGTGGCTTGGTCCTTAGCTTCTTTAGCTTTTTCCTTTTCCTTTCCTCCTCCTTCCCCTTTGTAGGTTTTGTCCTGCCCTCCGTATTTCTTTCGGATTTCTTCCCATTGGGGTTTTATTTGGTTTTTTGTTTTCCCTGTTTCTGTGGTTTAGTTTAATAAACCCTTCCTCATCCTGTTGTATTTTGGTGTTTTCTGCTTGTTGTTTTTTATTGAGAGGGCATTCTCTGAATAGGTGTCCATGTTCATGGCATCTTCTGCATCTGAATGAGATTTTCTCATAATCAATGCTTTGTATCCATTCCTCATCCCTGAATTCCAAGCTTATGGCTTCTGGGACTGCGCCCGAAACATCCATCTCTATGCAAATCCTTGCATAGGAGGTATATCTCCCTTTTAGGGTTTCTTCCGATGTCTTCACATATTTTCCCAGTTTGTTCCTGATTGCTTCGAAGGTAGAGGGTAACTAGTAGTCTAGCGGTAGGGAGTAAAGTTGTAGCCAGACGGGTACATTCTTGAAGGTTTCTTTCTCTGGGGAGAAGTTTTCCTTCCATGGATGCATGTACAGTCCTGCTGAGGCATGGAAGTACAACCCCCCCTCAAAGACTTTGTCCCTATCCTCCAAGTTCATGAATACTGTTGTGAAGAAGCCTTTCGAACCTAGATGGAGTTTCACTTCCCCATTTGGTTTCCAATGATATTTTATCCAGTTGCGCAACGTTCTTTCTGTGGGCCACAGACCCATGAACTTGCAGATTAGTGCATGCATCTTCATTTGGTCCGTGTAGAGTTGCGTTTGTGGGTCTTCTAGTATTACCTTAGGTATGAGTGTTGTTTTTGGTTTACACGGGTTGCGCCCTTCTACCCCATTGGGGTTCTCTGGTTCTTGCGTTGCATTCTAGATTTCTCTGGCTTCTTCCCCCATGCGGTTTCTTTTTTTCGAGTTGCTTTCCTGATTCTTTTTCTGTCCGAAACCCGAGGTGCTCGTCACTGGTTCCTTGAAACCTCTGCGTCGGGGTCCTTTCCCCCTGTCCACCACTACTTGCTTGTATGAGGGGGTTCCATTACCGCCCCCTTTGGTAACCATGCTGCGCTCTGCTGTGTTCACGACTGTCAAACCCTAGCTTGTTCCGAGTCACTGCTTGTGTCCTCCCAAGTGAATACCAAATAATATTATTATTATAATATATGAAAAAGACATAAATATTCAAATTACAATCATTGCACTTATTATATTTGATTTATAAACACGTTTAATCAACATATTGTATCTTGTTGGACAACAAAACTATATATATAAGTTGATATAAATTTATTTTTTATTTTTATTAATATTTTAATATATTATATACATAAACATTTTTTTCATATTGGATATAGAGTATCTTTCTGCACAATATATATTTTTTTGGTTTCAATTTTTTTATAATTTTTAATCTTTTTATCTGATTGATATATGTAGATTATTTTTTGTTTTACTTCGTTTAAAATTTTAGGTAGAGGTCAAAATATTCAAGTGTACAACGAGGGACAGGGAAAGTGTACAACATTGATGAATTAAAGGGTGGTTCTCTAAAAATAAGATAAAGAAATAAGAAAGTAATAAAAAACATCCGTTATCACAGGTGTCTTGGGCAAACACTTAAAAATCCGATTAGAATCCTGCCAAGTTCTAACGATCTTTTCTCCCAACGACTTTTCCATTCAACTAGCCCACCAGGTAGTGGATTGAATCTCAACGAACCCACCAGGTAGTGGATTGAATCGACCAGCCACCTAGAAGCCGCACATCCACCACCTGTTCCCTTTCGAAGCTGCCACATCCAAGGATAACTATAGTGCGCGAAAGTTCGATAGGTGATGCTGATGACCTACAGAGTTAGTGGTGCACGCAGTGGACCATGATAACTACAGGCAGTGGAGCATGACATTTGAAGTAATTGCTTCAACTGTAAAGGAGTGCAGTGGGTTTGCTTCTAGAACCTTTCACGGAGACAGAGGTTTTGTATACCAAGATTGCTTCTTTCACTTCGAGTTCAGAGTCTACACGTGAAGGAACAGTGGCGACGACCTAAGTACTCATGTTAGGTAGGTCCCCTGTGCGTTTCTTACCTCAATAATTCTCAAGACAAGCCACGGAACGCCAAAACGACATTTTCCACTGTTTCATGTTAGTGTTGGCTAAATGTTTTATTTTTTGAATTTTTATTGAATTTTTATTGGAATTTGGTGATATAAATTTGGATAAAATTGTTATTTTCAATTTGTATAAATTGTATTTTTGAAAATTACATAAATTTAGACACTCAAATATGCATAAATATGCATCTGCAGATCCAACTATTCCTCACCAAATTTCGAACAAAATTATTTCACTTTCAAAAATGATAACACACAAGCCGAAACTTCCTGAGCAACATGAATGCAGAATAATATTCACAACAAAGTAATCTAATCACCAAGAAGCTCCGATATAGCTCTCAGTCTAAGCTCATCAACATCACCATGTTGACGCAACCTTTTTTTGCAGATACTATCGTCCATTACGCAAGGTAAGCTCTTTACAAAGGACGCTTTGACAGGTCGTTCTGTGCAACAATGTGTTGAGCCCGAGTTTTGTGAGGCAAATATTTGAGGAAAGTGCAAATAATTTGTTTGTAAAAGGCAAAAAAGGGACAAGAAAAACTTGTACCCCAATGAATTGGAAGTGGCTAAGGGAGTGACAAGGACGACTCAAGGCAAGCAATATAAACCAGAGCGGGATAACCTTGAGACATGAAAGTTGGGAGGTGTCGAAGGAAGCATAAAACAAAAGAAATTTACCCTTGAGACATGAAGGTCGGGAGGTATCGAAGGAAGCATAAAACAAAAGACTAAAGCAGGGTTTGGCAGAGACAAATCATGAACACACTACGAAATGTAGAGGTGAGAAACTCGCAAAAGAGGCTACCTGCCCCAAAGGCGATATGTCACAGTAAACTTGTGGAAGGTTCCATACCATTAATAACGACAAGACGATGCAGCCTCATCCATATAACCTTTATGAGCAATGAGTGCACGAAGGTTGGCGAGTTAGCTCCATTACCAAAAAGACTTGCAAGATGAAAAAGGAAAGAGGGGGACATGTTGCAACAAAGAGTGTTTTTTTTAAAGTGAATAAATTATAAAGAGAAGGTTAGGGAAAATACGGAATATTAGGGAAAGGTTAAGGTAGGATAAAGAATGGTAAGGAAAATAGCATTGCAAGATTTAAGAGATTTAGAAAAAGGAAAAGAGGCCACAATTTGGGAGGCAGTGGTCATAAAAACTATTTAGACAACTATAATGCTAATTAAAAGATATTTAGACCAAAAAAAAATAGTAGTGGATTGCGAAGAGGATGAGGGGGAGACATAGTCCTCAAACCACAACAAATAAGAGGGTCTTTTATCCAAGAGGACCTAACAAAAGCTCAAGAGAGAAGCCATGAAAAGCTTGAGGAGATACTAAATGGATCATCATGTAAAAGGCCTAACTAGGAGACAAGGGGGAGCCATCGTTGAGAAGGGTACTAAATGGAT
>JASDQU010199478.1:6329-19232 GCA_032191745.1 Picea mariana
CCAAGGGAAATCACCCAGTCATAGCTTCCCCCGCTATAGTTGCCTTGCGGATCAGGGTCTACAGCTCCGTCGAAAGGCCCACACACTTCTCCAATACTCCCTCATTCTGGATCCGATTCCACATGCCCTCAGGCACTCCCTATAGCACCACCTCCAATCAGCATAAAAAGTCCTCTAAAACTCCGTCGGCCTCTGTCGGAGGAGCATGTGAAGGCCTTGAACTGAGGTCATCATATCTATGTCTCGTACCATATCTCTCATTATCGGCTAGACTTGCACCAACCCCATCCCTCTGACCTCTCTCTCATGCTCGCAGCTCTCCCCACAGTGGTCTCACGGGCCCCTGACGTGCCAATGCTCTGACCAACTCTACCTCTCGTTCGCGTAGTCCCACATCTGCACACACAAAAAATAAATGATAGCATCAACATCCATCCATACATAAAACATATGCTATACTATCAAAAGTAAAAAAAATCAAATACATCAACATACCTCTATGGTCCCAAACCTCCTCAAGAGGTAAGACCATGTCTAGATCCCGACGGTATTCAATCACACCATAAGGGTACCATAGGATGATGTGTGGCATCTGATGCCAGACACATTCTAGCTCGGTCATAAAATAATGGTCTCCCTCCCCACCTCCATGTCAAACCAAAATATATTCCCATCACATCAGTCGTGGCTCTCGTGCACCAGCCACCTCCAACAACACTCTAGGGCGCAACATGGGCACCCTCTCCACAAACCAAGCCACCAAGATAGACCCAAAGGAAAACTCACGGGATTCAGTCGCCCGACACCGATTAAGATGCCCCATCATCTTGGTGTGAAGCATCAAACCTCGGGTAAAATTCTCTTCGTCCAACACCCTCTGCATGATCCTCAACTGACCACCACTGATCCACTGAGTCACCAAGGATCCATATATCCTCAGGATCATCGTTGCGATGCAACGATGGATGATTTCATCCATCACATAGATCCTAACAACCAAACCGGACATAAAGTCTGACCCCAAACAATATCTTCATGCCACGTCTGCTAGGGGCACATCCCCTGGTAGCTAGGGATTAGCAGGAAGGGCCCTCCCCCGAACAAAGAGCCCAATCAAAAAATGCACATCCTTCATCACAGAGAATGTAGGTTGCCCCTCACACAATGAAGCACTACAAATCTGTGCTCCACATAGATATCACAAACTACAACAGGTACTCTTGTGCCTGCAGTAGTGAGCAGTCAAAGAACTTTAGCAACCCACAAGCTACCAAAGGTCCCCACACACCCAGCTCATCATCCCTCGCCACCTCCCTAAGGTGCACCCAATCCCTCCCCCTCCAGTGGACAGGCATCTTGAACTGATCACTTGCATCCACATAAAAAATACTTAATCGGGCATCACAATCCATAAAAATGACAAATCTCAAAAAAGACAAGTGTTTACCCCCCCCTCAACTTTTCCTCATGTCCACAGTTGTCACCCCCATAGGCAGACACATATTCATGCTTATTCTTCACACAGTTGCACATCAATGCACAACTATCAAAGAAACAAATGCACATCCATGCGCACCTGTCACACACACAGGTGCGCATTCATGCACACCTATTCACTCCAAAGATGTACACACGTGCGCAGCTGTCGAAGAAACAGTTGTGCACGAGTGCGTAGCTGAACTTTGAACAGGCGTGCATAGAATGTGCATCTCTTGTCTAAATTCAAGCGCCCCCTTCAGTGACTATCTTTATTACAGCTGCACACCCAAGCGCAGGAATCATCCAATCGCTTGCGCACTGGGGGGCCACCCTCACAAAATCTCCCAGTACGGCCATCCGTATGACCCTGCCCAGAAAATAAATCCTAACCACTATGTAGGAGCATGAGACCACTAACCTGGCTCTCGTGAATCCTGGATCGGTTGGCTCGAACTCCCAGAATCTCCAAATCTCCTCTAAAAACCTCTTATCAACCCACTATGGCAACAGGTACAAATGAGGTGGCAATGTGGGCCCTACATCTATATATAGTCCCTTTTTCCAAACTTACATTCTCAATTACAGGAGCTTCGAGCATCCATTTTCTGATCTATCTTCAGCCATGGGATCAGGATCCCGCCGCCTACACAGTCACATTCCCCAAGCCACCATCCACACTCAGCCCTGGGGGAGCCTTCTTCTCACATCACACCCAGGTATGCATGCTCATGTTCAAAATTATCAAATAATTGTTAAATGTTCTTTATCTTCAGGTATTGTTCACGTCGGTTATTTGGTTTTTTATTTGAATAGGTACTCTATCACCACAAATCAACGTAGCCCCTTTAGGTAAATGCTTGACACTGACATGTAATCATTCCCTCTAAATATCAATTGCATCTCCTAGTCACACCCTCCGACATTTTCCTATAGGATCCTCAAATCTGGATCTGCAGTACTATCACCTCCGCTGCATTTCAAGTATTGTCACCCAGTAGCATTCTCCCCCACATGAGTTGTCCCATTCATAGTCCCCTTTGGCACTTTGACACTCATTCTTCTTTCACCCCCTAGGGATGGGAGTCCTAATAGTCATACACATGTTTGACAATTAGCCTCATACTTTTTCTCCCCATTATGATAGCTTTCCCAATGGACTCCCAGGATATCTCCTCACAGTTCTCATTTAACTGCACCTCTGCAGTATCATTAACCCCCCATTTCATCCACAATCATTTTTCCCATCTGCAGATTTCCCTGCATTAATTTCCCTCATACAGAAACCCACCTATGGGGCCCTCACCCTCCACCAATTCTCCCCACAACTTGTGCCCTCATATACCAAGACATCTTACATTGAGGCACTTGTTTCTTTATCTGCACACTTATCCCAACTTATTATTTATTCATGTGGTAATTGTACAAAACCTTTACTTCCAACATTTACATAACTTTTTGTTGTTGGCCTTAGCGACCTTTTTTTCTGGCAAAGCAACCCTTGTCACCCTTGGTTGGGGCATTCATTACCTTCTACTCTTTTTGACATCATCCATAAACCCTAAGTATCCCCCAGTCCATGTACGTACGATCTCTGAGTTTGTCCACTTTGTCACGCCTTTGGCACAATTTAACCCACGTCTAGTCGTCCCCCTAACGCTAGATTCAGTTTCACAGTTCATGCCACTCATACTTCACATATATCCCCAATCAACAGAAGTCTTGAGTCTCACCACCTCTTGACTTCATCCATGTTCCTCATCAGTTCCTGATCTCATCCAGTGGATTTCATGAAGCCCTTTGCTTCTTGGAGTCACATCTCCCTTTCTGTCGACATCAACACAGTTTCTAGCAGGGCAACAATATCTTGACTCTAATTACCTTTACAATCCAGAGTCTTGGATGGAACAGAGAGAACCATCATTGCTCTCTGTTTTCATTGACCCCCATAAAATTCTACTTCAATACAATCTCATGTTGCGGTGGGTCTTACTTTACAACTATGGCAGTTGTTTTATACTAGTCGAAGACCTCTGATACTTGTTGGGCCATCAATGCCTGCGAGTCATCGACACTTACTACAAGTGTCATTGCCTATTTTCAGAGTATGTTTACCATCAGAATAGTCATATGCCATTATCAAACTGCCTCAAAGGGTGTTACAGTTATCTACATCAGCATACAACCTCAGTTACTATCTTACACATTTGAGTTACATAACATGAGCATGGGGCATGCCCGCCTCATTTGTATATAGTTTTTATTTTTTTCCACACCTCAAGAAAGGTTTGGGTCCCATAGGTTCCCCTCTCCCTCCAATGGGTCACTCTTTCAATTCCTCTCAACACTCTTCCTTACCATGGTACTCTCAATAGAAGAAACATTGATGTATTTCGGCTATATGTATGCTCCTAACCCCACACATCAGGGGGAATCTGTTATTAGTGAAATTTCATCCACAAATGGTTACAGGAATCCAACATCTCCAAACACCTATTAGTTCATTCATGGCCCACAAAATGCATTTCCAAAGGGCACAAACTATACAACTGGTCATAAAATCAACATGCGCTCAAAATACAAAGGAAGCACGCACACATGCGTCAGTTTAAAACACCGAAAAAATGCATATATGCTCGATGAGCGATTGTGTATGCAAAAAGCCACGCTCACCTAAGAACGGTGCATTTATGATTCTGGTCGGCCTCCCACCCACTTCTGGTTCATCTCCCAAGTCGATTTGACCCTCAAATCCGAATTGAATCCGAGTGGGGGGTTGTTCAAAGACCTAAGGGTGTCCTAAAGGCCCCCTTGTTCACACTAAAGACCGATTGGATAATGCCTCAAATATTTGCTATAAAAAGAGGCCATGGGTGCACTACATTTTCAAGAATCTATTTGTATTTTTATGTTGCCTCTATTATTCTACAGGGAACCTGTTTCCTTCTTGGAGCATACTAGCATCATTTCATTGACCGATTCTCCTCACCACTTGAGGGATTGATCTTTGGATTTCTTCACCATTTCCTTTTTAGTTTGCTATTTATAAGAAGATCTCTCACATAGGAGATTCAATATCCCTCCCTTGGAGGAAGAGGGGACCCATAAGTCTCCCTTTCTCTTTGGTGTTTTCCCACTAATACAATCTATCCATTGGTGGCATGACTATTGGTCAATTGTGTGATTTATTTTGGTTCTAATTTCCTTATGCATTGTAGTTTCATTTCTTTATTTGTTATTACTTTAGTTTCTTATTTATTTCTTGCGTTTTATGTGTCTAACTCTTTCACTAACATTCTGTCATGTTCATCTGACCCAACTAGACTTGTAGGTGTCCCTCTTTTGCTCATTCTAGTGACGAAAATGATAAAACAATTGTAGTTTATCACCTTCAGGAAATCAATTCCCAAAAATTCACTAGTACATTTGGGTCAAAGTCCGACAACACGTTCGATGCAATTGCCACTTTATATTGTCGGGATAATGACAAACAACAGACCCCCTCAAACTTCATTTCACATGACATCACTTTTCTGACGACATAAAATTTGTCTTTATTGCGACGTTTCATGTGAACACATGTCATCTCGGATTTGACTATCCAAATGACGTCTTGGATGTGGCAAGAGAGACGTCTTGGATGTGTAAAGAGAGATGTCTTGAAGGCGGAAAGAGTGACATCTTGGAGGTGGCAAGAGTGACATCTTGGACGTGGCAAGATCGACGTCTTGGAGGTGGCAAGATCGACGTCTTGGACGTGGCAAGACCGACGTCTTTGATGTGGAAAGAGTGACGTTAAGAGGTATCAGTTCTGACGTGGTTTCTATGGCAGAGACACTCTTGGAGGTGGCAAGACTGACATTAATATGTTCACCATCTCTAGAAGAATAATCCATTATTCTTGGAAAACCACATACCTCTTAAAAATATTATTTCCATATCACTGTTACTTTTAAATTCAATATTAAGTATCTGTTGCACCCAAAGTGTACCCTAATTTTATTTTTTAATTTTTGTAATTAGAATTACATTTTTAGATAGAAAGGTTCAATTTACATGTAAATATAAAATATATTCAAAACGATAGTAAACTACATCCAGGCCCATGCAGAAAAATCCATTTTTGTAGGTTTTGTAAGATATTTTTGACATCTCTGCTTCTCCATGAAATCTAATTGAGAATTAGTATCATACTTTAAAACAGATATGTTGCACGTGTATAATATCCATTTTTATATATTGCATGTTTAGCAATATTGTATCCAAAATTTAATTTTTTTAATGACCTATCTATATCCACCTTCATCTCCATCTCAGTGTCCATATCCTTATAAATTAGATTCTCTTCAAGTCAATGTTTCCATCAGCACTAAAACTACATTTCCCATGAATACCTCGGGGTTTTAATGCCAGTAAAAACCTGCAAACCAATATGACACATGACTGATGAATTGTATTTGGTTCTCTAAAATCCATATTCAAGTCCTCTGAAAACTAATGTATCTAAAATCGCCCAATGAAATTAAAAATCCTTAGCAGGTCAAACCAGAAATAAAAAGTTGGAAATAGTGTGTCTTTGCCTATAAAAGTACATTGCAACATTTAATGAAATTAGAATCTCTAAGGTCCCCTGCTCCTTTTACCATGCTAACTACTTCATCCCATAACCCTAGACCTATTATATTGTTGTACAAAATTTACATGTCACTACAAAATACATTAGACCCTTGGCTATGAAAAAACACAGAATTTGTCACTAATGTCAAATACACAAACCAAAAACAACCAAATGGAGACACAATAAAGGCCATCACTGAGGTGCCAATGGTGTCTCAGGTGATGATGCCATTTGTATTGTTTGTAGGGCTATGGATGATGCTGCCATCGGTTCTCGATTCTCCCTAGGTAGTGCCTCATTCATTCAACATAGTGTACTTCAATGGCTCCATCTTCAAGAAAGTGATATCCATTGCCACCACTGTTTCCAGATTCTGAAAATATCCTTTCACTATCTTTTGCCTTCATCAGCTCCTTGCAGATTCTCCCAGCAGCTAGATTCCTATTAGATTAGGGGTAAAATCACTAATACATAGGTTGTTTTCAAAGCCAGGAATTGAAACAGCTCCATACGAGTAATGCAAGCAGCAGAAAGAAAAAACAAATTGCATTAATGGAAGAGGTTATTCACTTTTCCTGAAGTGTACATAAGAATATAAATCTTCCTAAGTGAGGTTTGGCCTTATATTTCATATTCTATGTGATACACACACATAATTTCTTAAAAGGAAAATGCACATACCTAAGTGATCACAAAGTCCAACACAACACTGATCCCACCCAAAAACTACACAAAAATAGCATGTTGAGTCTTCCTCCAGCTGATCTTGTTGAGTCAAGAGAAGTTGCTTGTACTTTTCATGTGTACCCTACACCCATGCCATGTACATGCTTCCTTGTGTGTGCCATGTAACTGTCCTCATCACCCTGCACTTATGTCCTGCATTTGTACCTTACCTATACATGATACCTTTAATGTGCCATGTGCATGTCCATAGCAGCCTGCACATCCATTATTGTACCCTGCACCAACAAAAGTTCCTTGTACCAGCATATTTAAGGATTGATTAAAGCACTTTAGGGTTTCTAAAAAAACATTTGGAGAAAATCCAATGAAAAATGTGAACAATTCTTCGCCTCCACAATTGACACAGTCCCACCATAGACAAACAAAATGGAACACAGGCTCAAACAGGTTGTAGAGACCATCAATTAAATGTCACAACAACCCATGATGGTTCATGCAATCGTAAGCCATGAAAACCTCTATATGCAGAATTCTCAAGACGCCAGCACACAACCAAGAAGCAATGCAGTGTATTGTTGAAGACTCAAGCTAAAAGTTCCTTGCTCCTACAATATTCTTCAACTGAAATGGATTTCTTAGATTTTTTATTAGAAAAATAAACTGTGCATTGAACAAGAGCCACTACTACATAGGTGTAACACCCTATTTCCCCCAGTCTATAAAAATAACTATACTAGCCAAGTATTGTGGCAAACTCAGAAATGTGAATGTGTGATGTGAATGGAGCTTGTGAAAAAGGTCGATGAATGTAAATAATATTATAAATATATATATTGCAGGAATGTTGAGAGGGGGATGTGCTAAAAAAGAGACCACGATGGCTGAAGAAAGGTGGTGGAAGGAACTTGGAATGGTGGTGTTAACTTCCACCGAAACCAATACCGTATTTGGACTTCACTAGCCCGGAGAACCAAGAGCGTCTCACTGGCCACAAATTAAATGACTCGCCAGGTTGGTAGGTAAATGGCTCCTCATGAGTAAATAGGGATGGGAGTGAACTACTCATCCATAGAGTCCTCAGACCTGACCATCGTGAGGAAGATCGTGCCACACGCAACCTCACCGAAAGGAGAAAAGGTAGGAAGAGTGTGTGATCAAGGGGTAGACTCGAGGGAAAGAGGAAAAGGAAAATAACTCTGGAAAATACAGAGTGAGTGATAGCGGAGAAGGAGAGTAACCTTTGTTCTCGGTCACTGGAAAATAGATACTCAGTCTCGCAGCATCGTGGTCTCAGCTCGGGGGTGGCTAGTGGTAAATCCGTTGGGAGTCGTTGAGCCTACAGTTGGCTGGAAACGAGCACCCCTCTCAGCAGTTGCATCACCTCTAGTGTTTTTCTGATAAGTGTTATACCTTGTATCTTGAAATTTATATGCTGACATGTATGCTCATAGTCTGTGCAATTTATGATTGGTTTGAGTATATGACTGCCTGTGTGGTGTTTTGATCAGAAATGGTGGTTGCATGCTTTTATTGGAAGGACCACGTATGGATTATGTTTATAGATAGATTTATATATATGTATACCAATCTAATACAGACTTCAATTCTGTTCTCGGGAAATCTATACCCTTATCTGTCTTGGAAAGCTATACCTGGAATGGTATAAGGGTATAGACACCCTTCTTGGAAAGCTTACCAAGAACCTGAAAGAGGATTTGGTGGTGCAAGTCTTAGCCATCCTGTACGAGGAAGAATTGGCCTCTTAAAATACCGACATTTTGGCATTTCGGCACCCAGGGTATCTAAGCGCAAGTCCTCTCACACTCCCAATTTCCGAAACCCCTATCCACAAAATCCTAAAATGGCAGCGTAGGGATGAGTATTGATTGACGGACGAGATCCTGTCAAAATATCTATGGTCAGTCATGAATGTTAGATTGGAGGAAGAAACAAGGGCGTTAAATGCCTCAACCCTTTTCTTTTATCTTTGTGAGTAACGAAGAAATCGGGACCGTAGATCCCCAAGGTCCGTGGGAGTATCTGGACCATTCTTTTATAAGGACACGTGGCTTTCAGTCAGCATTTTGGTGTTTCAACATTTGGGGAATCAAAGGGGAAGAACCCTGGTCATCGCGAATCACAAAATCCTGAAGACCGAAACCCTGAATCAGTTTAAGTGTGAATAAGTTTGCTAAAGCTGGGATTTGATCGTGACCGTTGATCACCCTAAAAAGATCATAATGGTTTATTGTGGGTAAAGTTCAGAGCCATCCATCAGAGGGACACATGGTTTTCGGTCGGCATTTCAGGTTTTCAGCACCCGGGAAACCAAAGGGCAAGAACCCTTGTCTTCACAAGTAACGAAATCCCAGTACCCGAAACCCCGATGCACTGTGGCAGAAAGGAAGAGATCTGGACCATTGGTTTTCCACGTCCAGGGAGCAGCAGGAGAGTGCACAGCATGGGACAGATCTGAACTGTCAGATCTTAGTCAAAAAACCCGACAGTCGTTGGATCTGTCAAAAGATGCATGAGGGTTAAGCCTTCGTGAATAGAGGCGAAAGTCTCGAAAGAGGAGTTCGTATCAAGATTTTAGACTTTGGGATTTCAGAGGTCTCGGGGACAAGAGATCGGGACACTCCATGGTGGAAGTCCCAAAATAGATCTGGATCATCCGATTAAGGGAGGACACATGTCACGAGATCACCCATTTTAGGGATTCAGACATCGAGAAACAAAAGAGGAAGGTGAGCACTTTGACTTCGCACCTGGCGAAGTCCCGAAACGATCTGGACTGTCCATCCGTGGAGGACACATGGCAGAGATCGAGAGTCCATCAGTATTTCAGATACCGGGGATTCAAATTTACAGAGGATTTGTGTCACTGGGGGTCACAATTTGTGAAATCATGAAACAATGAGGACCTTCCATCTGAGGGAGGACACGTGGCAGCAATCCAGGATTTCGGGGAAAATCCTGAAAGAAAGAGTCCATCGGAATTTCAAAAATCAAGAATTCGGGAGTCCCGTTGACAAGAGGTCGGGCTCTTGTATTCATAAATCCTAAAATAAATAGGATGGAGGTCTTATGAGGAGTGGTCACCTGGATCAGGGCATAGCCAGGACGGCTAATGTGACAAAGGTCATTTCGAGAAATCAAAAATCGGGAATTCGGGAGTCCCGTTGACAGGAGGTCGGGCTCTCGTATTGATAAGTCCCGAAGGGAATAAGATTGTGGTATTATGAGAAGTGGTCATACAGGCCAAGGCATAGCCCAGGGGGCTAATTGTTGATCGAAGGCTTTTCAGCATTTCATCATTTCAGGGTTTGCAGAGTCGAAAGACTCGACTCGCTTATATCGCTGAGTCGCGAAATGTGAAAAGACGCCTAGTTGTTTGGTCGATGGTCATAACCGACGTTTACATGGAGGTGGAAAAAGGGAGGAGCTAGCCTGTGCTAAGCCCCCGTAGGACTTCAAGGATTCTATCCCTCGAGAAAAGGTGAAAAATTTAATCTGTCATAGTGGGGGTGTTACAAATTGGTATCACAGCATGGTTACAACACTTGGCTTGCTTGGGCTCATGAACGAGTTGCGCAGAAGCTTCGTTCGAAACACTCCTAAAAGGAGTAACCCCCTGTCTTAACCTTCCTAATCAAAAGACGAAGTTAATAATGAAAAACCCCTATTGTGTGTGTGTACATGTGAAAATATGAATTGTGTATTTGTTATAAATAAATATAAATATTGACTAAAAACCAACATTTTTCCCTTTGCACACAAGCGGAAGATCAACCGTTGGAAATTATCAACGCATAGTATGGTGACTCACTATGAAATGGGAGAGGACTCCCACAATAGATATGAAGAGTATGATGAAAGGAGGGAAGTAGGGACCCCTCCAGATCTAGCCGAGACTGTGAGGAGTCCCATGGTTGAATTACAAAGCTGCAAGGCTAACAATGAAAGGATGATGAAAGAACAAGAAAAGCAAATAGAAATTAATGTAGTTTTACTGCAGAGTTTATCCGATCTACAAAGACAAATGTAGCATGAACCTGAAACTTAGAAACATCGTCATATCAATGGCCACACTAAGAGGAGCACCTCGAAAAATGTCCACCCCAAAGGTAAAGGACAAGCGGCAAACAATTCCTTTGAGAAGGAAGCGGGCGATTTAGAGGGATCTTCTAGCAGTAGAACCAGTTCCTATTCCCAAAGGAAATAGAAGAAGCAAAAGTCTTCCAAAGGTCGTAAATTCAAAAAATTCATAAAATCCAAACCACGCTCCTTCGACGGTGAAATAAAGAAGGGAAAGGAAGCAGAGACCTGGCTGCTTAGACTAAAGAAGTATTTCAGAGTCCATGACTTTTTAGAAAATATGAAGGCCCGAGTGGTCACCTTCAACTTGAACGAAAAGGCTTCCATTTGGTGGGAAGACCTTAAGAATGTGAAATGGGTTCTTGAAGAGGACCTGTCTTGGGAACGGTTTGAGAAATACTTCCAGAAGAAGTATATGTCGGAAAAATATTTCGACAAAAAGACTAAAGAGTTTTATGAACTCAAACTGGGACAACTCACTATAGAAGAATATGTCAACAAATTCCTCGATTTGTTGAGGTATGTACCTTATATAAAAGTAGAAAAGGCAAAGGTGCAATGCTTCATTAGTGGACTACCTAAGGACTATCGGAATAGAATTAAATTTGATGAGCCAAAGACTCTAGAAGGCACTATTCGAAAGGCAACCTATTGTCATGAACAGTTTGGGCATCGAGCAGAACCTCGCGAAGGATGGAAACAAAAAAATAGTTCAAGATTTCAGAAAAAGGGGATTAAATTCCCAGGATTTACAAACCATAAGAAGAACCCAAGAATGAGCTTCCTATCCCAGAGTATGCACCAGTAGAATTTTCCCTCCTTGAGCGGAAATAAAACTTCTGGACCCATATCAGTGAAGACTGATAACCCAAAGAGAGAACCTTTGAAATGTTGGGGTTGCAGGGAAGAACATCCATTGATAGACTGTCCACACTGACAACAGAATAGTCGGAGGATTTATAACATCCAAGAAGCCACTACCGTCAATGATGTGGCCAGGAGTGTGCCGCAAATTTATGCATCCTTGGATAGTAACCAAGATGACCACCAAGATTTAGTGGTGGAAATAGAAGGTATGATTTCCAGCCATCTAGTTTCTGTTTTGATTGACCCTGGTTCAAATTTGAGTTATATAGCCCCTAAAGCTGTTGACAAGTGTAAAGTACAACCAAAAAAACGAACCAAGCCATGGTTGGTACAGTTAGACACTAGCACCAAAAGAAGGGTAGAAAAGGTTATACCAGCTTGCCAATTGATGTTGGGTAGATTCCCCACCCAAACAACCCTTAACGTATTACCCCTGGGATCGTATGATCTGTTGATTAGTATGGACTGGCTAGCCGCCCATAAAGACAGATTGGACTGTTACCATAAAACCTTAGAATGTGTAAGTAAAGAAGGGAAAAAGATAACCCTTCAAGGGATCCGAAAACCTGTCTCAGTAAGACAAATATCAGCTCTGCAAATGAGAAAGTATTGCCAAAAGGGATGTTCCCTATATGCAATATAGGTGTTGAAAACAATCGAAGGTGACAAACCAAGCCTTGACGATCACCCTATCTTGAGAGAATATAGAGATGTGTTTCTGGAAGAGGTACAAGGTTTACCTCCGAGAAGGGACATTGACTTCTCGATAGAACTTGCACCAGGAGCGGTGTCAGTGTCTAGGACACCCTACCAAATGAGCACACCCGAGTTAGTTGAACTCAAGTTGCAATTAAAAGAAATGATGGATAAGGGATATATTCATCCCAACGTGTCTCCATGGGGAGCACCAGTCCTATTCGTGAAAAAGAAGGACAGTACCCTTAGACTGTGTATAGATTATAGGCAACTCAATAAGGTAACCATAAAGAACAAGTACCCCTTGCCTAGGATCGATGACCTGTTCAATCAATTGGAGGGTGCGTCTATTTTCTCCAAGATTGATTTGAGGTCGGGATACCATCAAGTCTGAATCAAGGGTGAAGACATCCATAAAGCTATCTTCCGAATGAGGTATGGTCACTATGAGTTTGTGGTAG
>JASDQU010199481.1:1463-15256 GCA_032191745.1 Picea mariana
CGAGGAAATATATCTAAGTATTCCTTGAGAACTCATCTATAAATGAGACATAGTACACAGATTTTCCCAAGGATGGGACTGATAGAGGTCCAAAAACATCACTGTGAACTAGCTGTAAAATTGCTTCTGCTCTCGTTGCACCAGAGGGGAATGTTACGCGATTCTGCTTCCCATATACACAATGTTCATAGAAATAAAAATCTAGAGAGAAGTTAGACATACCTTCAACCATACCTTTACCATGTAGTAGTCGAAGACACTTCGCTCCGATATGCCCTAGTCTTTGATGCCACAACATAACCTTTTCTCGAGAGACTGTAGGAGTTCTTTCTTATTCAAATATAATATCATGAACAATGGAACTATTACACCCATCACTAATAGTGCTTCCTTGAAGCTTATATAGAGTTCCAAATTGAACTCCCTTCAACAAAACCATTGCTCCTTGAACCATCGTGCAAGTTTCCTTTTCAAATATTGTTTTTACCCCTGCATCGTCCATTTTTCTTACATAAATCAAATTTCCGGCCAATCCTGGGATGTGTAGAACACGAAGTAGTTTTCTAATCCTTCCATCTATGAGCCTCAACTTGACTTTTCCTCGACCTATGATTCAAGTTGTTGAGTCATCACTTAGGAAAAAATTACCTCCATCATACGTTTCATATTCACAGAACCACTCCATGTGGGGAGTCATATGAAAGGATGCACCTGAGTCAACCAACCATGCCTCATGATATGCATGTGTTCTTGAAGAAGCCAAGTACACATCCCCTCCTTCTTCCTTGGAGGTATTTTCTTCTGTAGAAGGATATTCTTCAGATCGCTTCTTTTTCTCAACTTTGGATCTACACTGCTTCTTGTAGTGACCTTCTTTTCCACATATCCAACATACCTTTACAAAATTTCAGGAGATTTAGATCTACCATTAGACTTAGATCTCCCACTTGATAACTTAGATCTATTTCTTTCATGGGAGCGTCCTCTTGCAAATAATGCATCTGTTCTCTGTCCTTCCATATTCTTCTGTCTCATCTCCTCTGACAACAAGGATGAGACCACTTAATCAAACTTCAAGGCAGTTGTATTACTACATATGGCCACAACCAGAATATCCCATGAGTCTGGTAAAGAACAAAGTAAACTGACACACTTATCTTCATTTGAAATTTTAATCTCAATAGATACTAACTGACTTACCATAGTATTGAAGGCATTCAAATGCTCTGCCACTGAGTCTCCATCTCTCATCCTCAGGTTATACAACTTATTTCTCAGGAATATTTTATTTACTAGGGACTTAGACTGATACAAATTCCCCAAATTATCCCATAAATTCTTTGCTGTAGCTTCCTCTGACACATTCAGTAATACTGAATCTGAGAGACACAATCGAATTGTGCTCTTCGCCTTCCGATCCAAATTTTTCCAATCATCTGCTGAAGTTACTGTAGGTGCAATACCTGGATCTACCATGATCCACTGATCTCTGTACACCAACAAATATTCCATCTTGAGCTTCCACAACTCAAAACTTTTCCCATTAAACTTCTCGATCTCCATTTTCGAATTGCTCGCCATTTATTTTCACCTGAAAAATCAATACCATAGATCTCTCACTGTAACAAGGCTTATCATAGTCCCGAGCCAAGCTATGATACCAAATGTAGATTTTAACCTTGTAGAATATTTACTGCAAACAGATTTTCAGTAAAAGAACAAAAAATATACAATGGAAAATACAAACATTATACATAGATTTTTCCCCTAGAAACCCAAACTGGGAAAAACAACATTTTCTATATTCATTCATAGTGATACATTGTGTATAATACAATATACATATACGATCCAGCGGCATCCAAGACCCTAACCCAATGACCTGGATTAGTCAACAAGCCTAATTCCTTAACCAAAAATAGAAAACCATCGGTAAAAACCATGTGCTGAAAAACCGCTCAACAATGGACATGAAAATCGAGCAACATGAAAAACAAGGAAAAAATGTGACACGTTTCCTGAGGCAATTTTTTTTCTCGGGGGGGGGGGCTTTCTCCCCCCTACATGCCCGACGCAATGCAAACACTACTACTCGTGAAAAGAATATAACAGATACCCAACAAGGAATACATGTTGCCATTAGACTATGAATCTGTCTACAGTTTGACTATAGAGAGCCCTAAAAATGCTATTTAGGGCCTCAAAACGACCCCGAAAGTCAGGGACCTGAAAATTAGAAAAAAATTCCAAAATGGAAAATTGCCAAAATGAGCCAGTTGGAATAGGTGGGAGGCCACTGAAATCCATCTAGATCAATCATCCCCCCTTAGGAATAAATTTTCTCCATTGCGTTGAGTGCCCCAATCAAATGAGAACATTTCTACTGAATTTGGCCCTAGGTGAGCCACTTGCCTTGGTGTAGGAGCTGCCTTGCTTTGAAAAATCCATAAAGATGGATCATTTGGTGGTGAGTGACCTTGACCTATGTGTCCACAATATGATCACTGGATGTTTATTGCATGAAGTCAAGGTTGAGCTCTATTGGTGTCAACTGTTCGACTATCTCTAAGGTGTCCAATAATGGTGGGAAGTATGGCTGAAGGAGATCCATGTTGAACACTGAGTGCAGGCCAAGGAAAGGGGGAATGTTGAGCTCAAAATCATTTTCACCCACAACCTTAGTGATGGTGTAAGGTCCATAACGGAGTGGGCGAAGCTTTCGATGGGGCCCTATAAGGCGTTCTTTCTGCAAGTGTAACCACACTTTGTCTCCCACCTAAAACTTATGTGGAACCCTGTGTTGATCATGGTGATGCTTTTACTTGGAATTGGACTTCTATAAAATATCCTAAAATTGTTGACGGATGTGCTGGATTTTCTCAATGAACCAGGAGAATTTGTCAACTTTAGTTGGAGCAGGTGATGAATCGACCGGGGTGGCTACAAGAGGCGGTGCAACATCTATGGGACCCAATGGTTGGAGTCCCAACCCAACCTGAAAGGGGCTATGGCTGGTTGAGCTATGTAGGGCTCTATTGTAGCTATGATGAACATAGGGAAGACTCTCATCCCATGTACATGGGTGTTTGGAATTTTACATGCGTAGGATATAAACGATCATCCTATTGATGACCTCAGTTTGGCCATCTTTTTGAGGGTGGAAGGCAATGGAATTGGTGAGCTTGGTGTCCAATAGTGACCAGAGGCTCGACCAAAATGTGATGAGAAACCGAATATCTTGATATGAGACAATGGTCTGTGGGATTCCAAAATATACCCATAATCGTTCAAAGAAGAGCTTGGCAATGGCCTCTGCTGTGATGCTCTTCTTGCAGGTGGCCATGATCACCATCTTGGAAAAGCGATCAACAACCACAAAGACACAATCATTTCCCCTCTTGGTGTATGAAATTCCCGACATGTAGTCCATTGAGATGGATTCCCATGACCGCTCAGGAGTAGGAAGGGGGGTGTATAGGCATTATTTCTTAGTGGTCGGTTTGGAAACAACACAATCTGTGAAAAACCTGATATACTTGCTGAAATCATGTCGAAGTTTCGTCCAGTAGAAATGTTTTTGCAACACTGCCACTGTATTTTCGATGCCGAAGTGTCCTACCACCTAACTGTAGTGGGCTTCCTAAATTGTCTTCGCTCGCTCGCTTTATGGAATGTAGAGATGGCCCAGTCAACACAATAGCCCATATTGAAGATGGAAATTAGTGACAACTGATTTTGCGCCAAACATTTGGTATGTGGTGGAAAATTCATGGTCTGTATCATAGAGGTTGGGCCATCCAAAGGTCTTTTGGACGCAAGAGTCTATAACCGTGGTGAGTGCCGCGACTGGAGGTCAGCTGAGGCAATCAGGGACCTGATTGGTACTACCTGTTTTATACTTGATGTTGAGGTGGAACTACTACAATTATGTGGACCACTTCTGATGGCAGTCATTCTATAATTTTCCTTGTGTCTACATGAACTGTAGTGGCTTATGATCCGTTTGGATGACTGTCTCCTTTATGAGAATGTAATGTCTCCACTGGTGTTAGGCTTGCATGATGGAGTACATTTCTTTATCATAAGTAGGGTACTTACAAACAACATCTTATAGTGTCTCACTATGATAGGCCATGGGGTGGTCGTGCTGAGTTTGGATTGTGCCCACAACACAGTCTGAAGCATCTGTCTCGATCTCAAAGGGTTGCTAGAGGTCCGGTAATGAAAGTACTGGGGCTGAGCACAAGAGCTACTTTAAATCATTGAATGATTGATGTTGGGACATGCCCCACAATTTTTTTTCCTTACCACCACCTATGGTTACTTGGCTGAGGGCCCATGCAATATGGGAGAATCCCAACACGAACCCGCGATAGAAATTGGCAAGTCCTAAGAAGCTCTGAAGCTTAGTGAGAGTGGTTGGGGCTGTCCAGTCATGGATGACCTAGATATTGGCTGCATACACATGCACACCATGTTGATCCACGATGTATCCTAGGTACTGGAACCTGTCCATGTCTAAGGATAATTTTTCCAAGTTGGCATATAGCTTGTGCTGTCACAGGGTGTGAAGAACTTATTGAATATGGTGCAAGTGTTCCACCCAAGTCTTGTTGTAGATGAGGATGTCATCCAGGTACACCACTACAAAAGTATTGGTGAAAGGTCATACGATATCGTACATCATCCTCATGAAATTTATTGGAGCATTTGTCAAACCAAAGGGCATGAACAACCATTCAAAAATACTTTCTTTTGACTTGAAGGCAGTCTTCCATACATCTGTCTGTTCTACGGGTACCTGGTGGTAGCTAGACTTCATATCAATCTTACTGAAGTATTTTCCCCCCTTGAGCTGATCAAGGAGATCGTCGATTCTGGGAATCAGGTACCGGTTCCTAAATGTGATTTTATTTAGGGCCCGGTAATCAATGCAGAGGCACCGGGTCCCATCTTTCTTCTGCATCATCACGATTGGGCTCCCACAAGGCGATGATATGGGACAAATGTGCCTCTTGTGGAGAAGTTCTTGGATCTATTGCTTGATATCCTCATTCTTTAACAAAGAGAGCGATAGATTGGCCCATTGGGAAGTGGTGTGCTCGGGGTCTAATTGATGGGATGCTGGAACTGACAATGCAGAGGTACCCCAATAGGTGAGGAGAATATATCTTTGTATCCTTCCATGACCTGGTCCACTTGCTTCTATTGTGTGGAGAGGTTGGCCATGGAGGCCCTGGATGTGGCTGCAATATTTCACTCACTCTGAGAGTGAATCACGAAGAATAAAAACTTCCTGTTTTGAGAGATGACCTTCCTGCATTTCTTGGAAGAGGTCAAGGAAATAACACTAGGTGGGACTGCCTCAGGTATCCTGTATAATTTCTTGTTCAAAGTAATAATAACACTGCGAGGCCTAGACTCATATACAACATGACGTTTCCATAAATAAGCTTGGCCCAAAAGAACAGTACGAAATTTGAGAGGGAGAAACATCACAAAATACCTTATCTTTGAAGGGCTTGATGCCGTATGACAGGCGACACTGTTGGCTGACGCAGAGATTGCTTCCTTGGTGGAGCCATCTAATGGTGTAGGGTTTCAGGTGCAGCATTGTCGACAGGGATAGCTGCTTGATGACCTCTTTTGAGATGAGGTTCTTCTATATACCGCTATCAATGATAAAGTGCAGCGGGGTTCCTTTTACCCACATCTGTGAATGAAAGAGACACTTGCCTTCTTTTGGCTTGTCTGGTTCACCAGGATGAACCTTGGTGGTAGAAAATGTGGCACTGGGTTTTGTGTCAGTGATACATATCCCTCTTTCTAGTTTTGAATCATAGTCAGAACCCACATATGATTCAGATGCTTTTACCTCAACCACTATGGATTTCTTGGAGCGGAAAACAACATTGTTATGCCCAGGGCTCTTATGAAAGTCACACCATTTCCCAATAACTTTGTTTGTCTTTCCAGTGTCCTTCTTTGATTGTGGCCTAGATTAGTTTTCCCAAGGTTGTCCGTATTTTCTATGTACTTTTTTTTGTAGGTTGAGGCTTCCCTTTAATTTCTTCTGATGTGAGGGGTTCCTAGGCCCAAATTTCCACATCTTTTGTTTAAGCTTTTGCTCGATTTTGATGACATATCGATAGGCCACGCCCAAGGATGATATGTCCAAAAACTCCATTTCAGCCTGGATGTATCTATGAAGAAAACTGTGATACTTGAGCACCAGATGTCACTCATAATATTTGATAACCAGCTTGGTGTGCAAAGTGTGGAAGATATTTGTGAACTCTGGCACTACTTGGTCTCTTTCTTGCCGCAGTGTGGTCCATTTTGTATACAGGTCATCATAGCTTCTGAAAGGGTAGTATTGTTCCTTAATAGTGTTCCTTAAGGATTCCTAGGTGACCATGACTATAAATAATGAGGGTTCCTCTATTTCCTTTTGCTCACAGAAAGTCTCCCACCAATATGACACGGGGAACAACTTTTAGGAGCACAAACATAATCTTTTCTCTGTTCGAAAAGTTATGAAAAAAAATACCCTTCTAGCAGATTCAACCATTTGTTTACAACATCTGCATATATCTGACCTTCAAATATGGGAATATAAAAGTTTATTTGTACCTTGAAGGGGGCGGTGCCTCCATTTGAGGAATATGCATCACCTATTGGTAGCCGCCGAAGGGTTTGTGCAAAACTATCCATCATTTCATTCCTCTGTTGCGTGAGGGCTTCCTCGATAATTTTTTTGAAAGGATATCCTATCCCATCATCTTTCTTTTCTCTTGCTATGAGAGGTCACTTGGGTGTGCGGGAGATTTTTTCCTCAAGAGAAAAAATCTCGAGGCCCAATTCTTTGTACCTTGACCTCGTCGGGGATATACAAAGAAGGATAAGGAGCATACCACTTTGATACCACAGATCTAGATTTTATGAGAAAAACGAAAATGAATACAGATTATTATTATTCTTAACTTAGAGACACAAGAATAACAGAGATACAATAACAGAGATACAATAAAATTGGTTTCTATTCAATAAGAAAATGTGCTGAAACTGTAAAATGCAGCGAAAAACAAGCTTGCTAGAATGGTGGCAGCCTATCTCTGAGAAGAGATGTGATGACTGCGCTCCTTCACAAGAATATGGTTACAATGAGGCTCTCCAAGAATTTTTACAATAAACGAGAATTCCAAAACCCTAGACATCCAAAAACCTATCCCTAGGAGATGAAGCACCAAAATTCATGTGGGCCTTGTTGGGGTAAGCTAGTACATCAACTTCCCAGGGTTGTAACTTTTTCATACGATCTCTGTTTTAGGCACACGATAGCCCATTGGAAATTTATATATGAGGAATACATATGTTTCTGTTAGACTCTAACTCTGTCAATAATTTGACTGTGACGAGCCCTAAAAACACTGTTTAGGGTCTCAAAATGGCCCCGAAAGTCAGGGACTCAAAAACTAGAAAAAAACTGCCAAACTGGAAAATTTCCAAAATGATCCAGTTGGAATAGGTGGGAGGCCACCGGAATCCATCTAGATCAATTATAGGAAAACAAAATAGTATGATAAGGGGTTTGAAGGTTAACTTGAAGAAAACTTTGATACGAGTTTATCATGAGTTACTTTTTTTTTTCTTGGAATGCAAATATGTCAACTTGATGACATTTTTCTATCCCAACCTAAAGACGTTCTTGATAGTTGAGAAATGTAAAATGAGTGATTGCAACAACTTCCCTTATCCTTTTTTGGTATGGTGTGAATCTATCAACATATTGTTCTTCTTAAAAAGATGATTCTACTTTGTATAGACAACTTGTTAGAATTTTGTTTTATTTGCTCATGAAACCCAAGCATTAAATAATGAGGCTAAGAGCTAAGTATTTGTCGAGTCCCAACATTAACTAGTTCATTTCGAGTCCCAACATTAACTTCTTACTTTTAGGTTGTAAAGGTTTCCTTTTCTCATTAGGAATGTGAGTCCATGCTACATTTCCAAATATATTGAAGTGACTTACATTTGGCTTAATTTTATTCCATGCTTCTTCTAGTGTTATATTTTTTAGAGTTTTTGTGGGAGTGTGATTTATTGTGTAATTTTCACATTTAATTGATTTTTTCCAATAATTAAGACTTAATCCAATAGATTGGATCATACAATTAACCATTTATTTGAATGTGTGATTCTTTCTCTCAACAACACCATTTTTTTTGTGGTGTATATGAAACAATGTGTTGCATTTAGATGCCCTATGTAGTTCAGTATCTTGTAAAATTCTTTTTCACATATTCACCTCCATTATCTATTCTTAACCTTTAAATTTGATGTCCATATTGTTTTTCTACAAGGGCCTTGTTAGCCAAAAACTTGTCAAACACTTCTCTCTTAAGTTTTAAGAAGTAAACCCAAGTGCATCTAGATAAGTCATCAATGAAAGTTAAGAAATATTTACACCAAGAAAAAGAAGGAGAAGAAAGTGGACCACACAATTCATTTGAACAAGCTGCAAAGGGGTCAAGGCATGCCAAGAGGCATGTTTGTCAAAACTTTCTCGGTGATGTTTTCTGAGAACACAACCAACACAAACACCATCTCTTCAAGAAACAAGAGGAACACCAATCACCATCTGTTGATTACATAGTTGCTCAAATGAGTGATAGTTTAGATGACCAAACCACTCATGCCAAATTTTTCTCAAGTCATCACTATGAGCAATTAAAATTCATGGAAAAGATGATGGCCCAAAGTTGTCAAACTTTTACAATCTGGTAATATCATCAACACCAATTCCAATTGTAAGGACATGCTTAGGATAATTTGAATCCTTAATTACAACTTGGTGATATGATATTACAAGTTGTGCCTTGGTGATATGATATAAATTCTACGGTTTTACCTTCACCCAAATGAGTGATATGATATACCGATAGAAGGTTGCAGGAAAGACTTGGAACACATAATATATCATTGAAATGACCATTATCTACTTGAATTGTTCCAGACCCTACAACACTAAGAGATATATCATCACCATCAAATATTTTCTTGGTGTTATATTCATTTAGATCATAAAATATGGATTTATGCTTAGCCATATGATAATATGCTCCATAATCAATAATCCACTAATAAGAACAATAAGTAGAATTTCCATTGAAGGAGAAACCAGAAGAAAAAAATGTATATCCATGAGAAGAAGAGTTAGAAGAAGAAGAATCAATATTGATGTTGTTATCCTTTATCATTGCTTCTAAAACTTCCATATTCTTAAAAAATTTGGACTCCACATGGCCATATTTTCCGCAAAAGTTGCAATGTTTGTCAATATTCTTACTTTTAGATTTTTCTCCTTTGTCACCATTAGGAGTGGAATCTAGCCGAGAGGATTTGGGACCCTTGTTTTGCTTGTTGTTATGGCGATGCTGTTACTTCTTGGGATTTTTGGATTTATTTTTCTGCCGAGCAACTAAGGCTTTGTTAGAGGTACTTGTAGTGCTTATCACTCCAAATTACACAAGTTTATCTTTCTCTCTAATCAAAGCATGACAAAAATACTCAAGAGAGGGATTTTGGTAATCACTCCCTATAGCTTCTCCGGTGACATAAAAGGTAGATACAAACACATAATATACAATACCATGCTTAGAAAGAATAATATAGATGCATCAATCTTCCTTCAAATCTATTTTGCAATATATACATAAAATTATAAGTGTTTTCAACTTAGATAAATAGTCTTCAATGCAAGGAAAATCATTGGGACTTAAACTCATTAATTGATTTTCTATCTGGTGGGATCAAATAATATTGTCTTTACCAAACATAGATTCAAGATTTTCCCAAGCTTTATCCGGGCCATCACTTCCTTGAAGGTGAAACCTTAAATAAGGAGAGATGGACATTCCAATTAGTCCATGTGCTTCATCATTCTTATTATCCCATTTGACTTTATTTTTATCATCGGTGGGTTCTTGTTCTTTTCTCAAGGTAATCTGATACAATACTATACTTCTTAACACATCTTCCATATGGGATTTCCATGAGAAGTAGTTGGCACTAGTAAGTAAATGGTCACCGGGAGAAGCCATATTAAATATGCATATAATATGGATTTGAAGGAAAAAACTGATGGCATGGATGGAAATTTGTTGAAAAAATAGGTTGTTTAAAAAAATAGCATTGGAAACAGACTTTGGATGTGAAAGTTGTGCCTTAAAAAGGTATAAAGGGTAACCAAAGAGCCACGTGGAAAGTAGAAGATGGTCCACTGGTGATGCTCCTATTAATTGTCCATATAAGCTCACTTTTAAATAAGTTACTTATGAAGTGACCCACTTTTATAGAATAAGCGAGAATCACTTTTACAATGAAGTTAATTTGTAAATGAAAATTGCATGTAAAAAATAACTTAAAATAAAATATTAAAGTAAAAAGGTGACACAAAAAGAGAATTGAACTCAAGACCTCTTACAAAGTAAAGTAATTTTCAACCAAGTGAGCTAGTGAAAAACACATTATAGTCTTAAGAAGGAGGATTGGGGTTGTTGTTATTGTTGTTGTGGAAGACAACCTTGAAGTTTGTGTTGAATAAAAATTTATTTTCATGCATTCACACACAATTTTTTTTCTTCTTGACAACAACAAGGGTTAGATATCAATTATCTGACCTAGAAAATGTAGATTTTCTCTTTGTTTCTAATTTACTGAGATCTCACAGAGCGCACGACAAAGAGCATATGCAAACAAGAAAACCATTTTCGCTCAATTTTTTTTATTTTCCGAGATCACACTTAGCGCAGAGAAAAGAGCATACGTAGATATAAAAGAGTAGAAACTCAAAAATAAAAAACAGAAAATAAAAATAAATCTGAAATGTTATCTCTGTAAAAATTTAAAAGGGCGTATTCAAGCTTCTACCTCCGAATCTGACTGAAATGGTCGTATCTTGGGAAAATGGAAACATTTTTTGAGTGAAATGAAAAGTGTTCCTAACTAAACGAGTTCTCCAGATGCAATGGAACAATACTCTCATCCCATCTGTAAATTCTAACCTTGTACAATATCTACTGCAAACAGATATTAAAAAAAGAACAGAAAAGATACAATGGCAAATACAAACATTACACAGAGATTTTTCACCTGGAAACCCAAACTGGAAAAACAAACATATATTATATTCATACATTGTTTTACATTGTTTACAATACAATGTACATATAGGAGCTAGCGACATCCAAAAACCTAACCCAATGACTTGGATTAGTCCAAAACCCTAATTCCTTAACCGAAAATAGAAAACCATCGGCAAAAAACCATGTGCCGAAAAACCACCTAATATCATGTGGTCCCGGAAATATGTCGTCCCGAAAATATGTCGGCCCGACAAAAATATGTCGGCCCAACGGAAATATGTCGGCCCGACGGAAATATGTCGGCCCGACGGAAATATGTCGGCCTGGAAAAAAAATTTCGGGGGCGCTGCCCCCAAACCCTTGCGCAGGGGGCTCCGCCCCCCTGCACCCCCCAAGGGGGGGCCTAGCGGCCCCTCCTCTAACCCCCTTGCATGCCTAGTGCAAGTGCTCATACACTACTACTCGTCCAAAGAATATAACACATACCCAACACCATCAATGTACGAAAATGGTGGAAACTAGACATGCAAAAATACATCTTCAAGATCTCGATATACAATGGGAGTGGGTCTTCAAATGCTCTCTAATACCATGTTCTACAACACATGTATTCCAATGGAGGGAGAACACCTTCAATAACCACTTACACAACTATATCAAAGATCAACACACAAACATTTTTAAGTGGTAAAAACCCTAGGGGAACCATCCACGACCCTAGGGAACATGGCCACTTGGATCAATTTATTAATGAAAAAGAAAATATTACAGAGAGATTTACAAGAGAGTTTCTCACAATCGATCATCGACAAATGAACCTCCATGCTATTTAAACAGAGATCATGGTGATCCATATTTAGGAGCAGAATGAACTGATTAACAGACTGATTACAATAAACATAAAGATATGAATAAAAACACATACATCTAGGGCACAATATCTTCTATTGAATAAATGAAATAGGCCGAAACTGTAAAAGTGCAGAACTAAAACACTTACTCGAATGGTGGTAGCTATCTATGAGAAGAAATGTGGCTAGTATGCACATCCATATGAGAAGAATGATTACAATGAGACTCCAGAGGCCTTTTTGATATTACTCATGAATTCCAAAACCCTAGACATCCAAAAACCTAACCCTAGAAGGTGAAAATCCAAAAGTCATGTGGGCCCCTATGGGTAAGTTGATACCTCAACTTCTCAGGGTTGTAAATTTTACATACAACCTCTATTTTAGGCATGTGATAGCCCGTTGGAAAGGTATTTTAGAGAAATACACATTCTGCTGTCAAACTCTCACTCTATCTATAGTTTGACTATGGTGAGCCAAAAAAACACTATTTAGGGATCCAAAACGGCCTTGGAAGTACAACAAGATGTGCTAACATGAAAACATACAAAATAAGCCAGTTGGATTTGGTGAGAGGCCACCAGTATCCACCTGGAAGATTTGTATGGCTTAAGACAACCCTACAAGTGTAGAACCCACAATTACAAAGAAGTACAGAAGAATGTGCTGAACTAAAAATGGACAAGAGAAGCCAGTTGGAATAGGTGGGTGGCCACCTATATCCACCTGGATCAATCCTCCCCCCTTAGGAAGCAATGGTATCCATTGCATTGAGTTCCCCCATCAAGTGAGGAAACTTTTGCTGGATTTGGTCCTGGGTGAGCCACTTGCCTTAGTGGAGGAGCTACCCTGCCTTGACAACTCGATACAGCTGGATCCCATGTTGGTGAGTTCCCTTGACCCGTGTGTACACTATCTGATCAGTGGATGCTTGTTCCATGTAATTAGGGTTGATCTCTGTTGGTGTCAACTGTTCTGCAATCTCGGAGGTGTCCAATAATGGTAGAAAATATGGATGAAGGAGGTCCACATTGAACACTAGGTGCATGCCAAGGAAGGGTGGAGTGTTGATCTCAAAATCATTTCTACCCACACCCTTAGTGATAGTGTAAGGCCCATAGAGAAGTGGGCTGATCTTCCAATGGGGCCCTGTGATACTCTCCTTCTGCAAATGTAAACAAAATTTGTCTCCAAACTGAAACTGGTGCTATACCATGTCTTGATCATGGCGCTGCTTGTACTTAGCATTGGATTTATGCAAAATTTCCTGGACTTGTTGGCGGATGTGCTGAATCCGTTCAATGACTCTGGTGGCTTTGTCGGTCTCAGACTGAACATGGGAAGATTCTATCTATGTGGTGGCAAGAGGGAGTGCAACATTAATGGGACCCAACGGTTGGAATCCCAGCCCCACCTGAAATGGGCTATGTCTGGTGGATCTATGGAGAGCCCTGTTGTAACTGTGATGAACATAAGGGAGACTCTCATCCCATGTACGTGGATGCTTAGATTTTTACATGTGCTGGATGTGCGCAATAATACGATTGACGAACTATGTTTGGGGGTGGAAAGAAGTGGATTTAGTGATCTTGGTGTCCAACAGTGACCAAAGACTTGGCCAAAATGTGTTGAGGAACATGTTGTCCTGGTCAAAGATGATGATTTGTGGTATCCCAAAATGGACCCACACTCGTTCGAAGAAGAAATTGGCAGTATATACCACTGTGATATTTTTCTTGTAGGCTATGAGTATGGCCATATTCAAAAACTGATCAACGACCACAAATATCCAGTC
>JASDQU010199482.1:0-13231 GCA_032191745.1 Picea mariana
CAAACGGAGTCCGTATGAAGAAGATATCGCATTCTGTCCGCCAAGCCAAACAGGCAAAATTTTGGGATGCTGACTGTACCTGTCCGTACAGTACGTATAGACACGTGTCAGTCTGTATAGATGACGTGGATGTGTCCGTACAGTGACGTGGCAGTCTCAGGAGATGACACGTGGCAGCGTCCGTACAGGACACGTCGCGTCTCCAGAGCGTGACACGTGTCAGGCAGTTTTGGCATTTATGGCATACGATTGGACCAATCCCGAGGTGACACGTGTCACCACTGGAAGGGTGACATGTGGCACGGGATGATGTCAGCAGTGTACGGCAGATGATGTGGCAGTGCTGACTGGGTGTACGACGGATGACATGGCTCGAGTGACGTGGCATCTGACGGAGCGTACGGCGCTGACATGTGGACCAATAGGCAAGTGACACGTGGACCAATCAGAGGTTGCCACGTGGCACCCCGGGTTTAGCCAATGTGGGATATGTTAAAAATTGTTGTGGCCCGGGGGATTCGAACCCCGGACCTCCCTCCGCGCTACGCCTTAACACCGTCCGCTAGCCATTGTACCATCGGATGTTGTTTATTTATGATGCGGGCATTTATGCATATAAAATTATGTTATATGTATTTTGGCGGGGGGTGGGGCCGGGGCTTAGCCCCGACCCCGATTATATATGTTGTAATGTGCGGGCAGTTAAAACATTAACCAACATTTATATTAAATGTGCGTTGGTTTAAAACGGTTAGTGTGGTTATGTGTTTTGGCATGTGACCATTCAATAGAACCTGGAGCGCGGGGACCGTTATCCTATGGACGCACGGTTATAACCATTGGAACGAGTGGTTGTAAGTTATATAATGGTTAAACAAATGTTAGCCCACGGTCCTGTTCACTTGCCATGTGACCAACCGAAGAGCTAGAGGGGTGGCCCGCGTAGCCCAAGGGGCTAGCGCGTGGCCACATGCACCTCCATGTGACCATATAGAAGGGGGCGTGCCCCGAGAGGGGGGGATAAAGCCCAGTTTTAAACTATATTATGGTTAAGTGGGTTATTTCAACCACTTTTTAATTAATTAAATGTAATTTAACCCTTTATTAATGTAATTGGGGGTTATTAGACATTTTTAGAGCCTAATTCTTGGGAGGAAGTTGGAGATTGAAACCAACTTTCCCAACTATTTAAACAAGGCTATGTTGAGGCCATTTGGTCATGCTTGAGAGCTTTTGGACGGTTTTGGAGAGCAGAGATGCTGAGGCAAAGCCAGGTCTAAGACAGTTTGAGGCAGAGGAGCTGTTGAGGTAGAGATGTTGTCGGACGATTTCTGAGAGTTCGGTATATCCGTTTCAGATGTCGTAAGTTGTGCAAGATTCTAGAGATCATGGCGAACAAGACCAGATCAGTCTAGGAGCCAATCGGCAATTGTAAATATGTACTAATAAACTTTCAAAAAGAAATCAAGAAGTCTCCCTCACAGAGAAAAGGCCCGGAGACGTAGGCAAAGTTGCCGAACTCCGTTATCAAACTTGTGCATTATGGTTTGTTGTTCTTTACTGCATTTCAGATTTGCATATATGTCTATGGCTGTATAATTCATTTCTTTTCTCTCTCTTTCGTTAAGTTTCCCAATGGTCAATTAATGCATGCTAAGTTAAAAACTCAACCATAGTCATTCGAAAAATCCTGACGGATCACTAGAGACAATGCTCATTGAAGTTGTAGTTGTAAACATAAAATTTCAACATATCTTGCCTAGTGAGACACCTAGAAGAAGACAATTAGAGAGATCCAAATAAGTGTTTTCACTTCTAGAAGTGGCATGAAGCAATAACACACACCTTCAATATATAACTCCAATATCCTTTAATCATTAAACTCCTAAATTTTTTCTATCATGAGTCGTAAAGGGAGGTGTACATAAAAAGCCATAAATTCATGAGCTAATGGACTATTCAAGTCATAAAGTGGAAAGGGATGCATATATAGAAAGCAATTAAAACACACACATACACAACATGCACAGGATTTGTTTCACATATATTTCTTTTAATATAAAAGGAACACACATGCAATTTTCTTCCATCAAATAAACATTGAAATATGTCTCGGCCTCCTCATTTATGTTTTCATTCCTCCTTCATCCTCCACTACTCACTGATAAGGAAAAAAAAACTTGTGTTTTGGGTTGACTGTATAATTAGTTGGTGGATTCGAGGTAGGTAGAAAAAACTATATTTTCTTCTTTATTTTGATTTAATTTTCAATTTCATATTTCACTTTGCTTTATCCTTTGTCTCCAAATCCCCCTTTTCCCTCTATCTACATTTCCCTTTATTGTGTCCTTTGTCTCTATTTCCCTACCCCTTTCCTCTATTATACAACGGGTATTTAGCTACTATAAATATCACCATAAGTTAACTAGGTTCATCAAATGAGCAAAAAAATGGTTTCCACTAAGACAAAACCATTTGCCAAGACACACTAAATGAAGAATTTTCAAATGCAAAAGTAGAATCCCAAACATAAGAATAATGGTGTATGCATTCATTAATTCTTATGAATATTTATAAATTAATCTCTATCTTTTACCCATTATAAATAATATTCTCATTTCAAAATAATATTCACTAAACTTTTAAATTAATATTCATTAGACTCGAAAACAATTCTTCTTTTTAAAAGCATAGAATGCTTTTTAATTTTTAACTCTTACAATTACAATGTTTTTCCCATCTTTCTTAAATAATGATATTTCAACTAAACTCCACATTTTATGAACATAGAACCTCGATTTAGATTGAATCTTATAATATGAGAATATCACATGCAATTTGATTTAGTAGTTGTTAAGTAATAAGAATATTACATAGTTGACAATAATACATACCTCGTAGAATTTGATTGGCTTCCATGAAATGTTAATAATACATGCAACATATGGAAATAAATTTAGAAGACAACATTTTTTTAGAATTATTTGGTATGATGAAATGGATAGCAAAATAGATAGATGCATATGTATAGATTTTTTGTATCATTTGTCATTATAGGAAAACACCAAAATGTTTCTAATGAAATTTCTTTATTTAATGATTTTTTTCTAAAGATATTTTTCGGAATGAATTTTTCTGTGAATATTTGATTATAGCATGGTGATAAATGGTAGAAAGAAACTAAAACCTCCATGTGCTAAATTTGCTAGATCCAAATGTAAACTTTGAAGACAATGCCCCACCACCATTGAACTAAAATGATAAAATATTAAGAGAGATGGGCAACCTTAGAACTTTGAGTGACACTTTTAGGAGTAGAGATTCAATTATGTGCTCTCTTGCCCAAATTATAGATATCAATATTCAGATAATTACCCAATTCAATTAGGCATTATACAACATTACTCTTAGAAATAGAATCCTTTTGTTACAAAATTAATTTACTAAAAAAACAATGCATTACAATAAATTTTCATATTAAAAATAATACTTGTGTTGTTTGTGTTTAGTGTTTATTTTAAATGTGTCCATTAGTTATTAAAAAATTATTTTTCCTAAGTAGATACAAATGAAAAATGTAGTCATCTATATTAAATTTAGCATCAAAATCACCATATCAAAATTGTGAAAATGAATAGTTGGTTTCTTTTCCACTCTCAATAAGATACAACTTTTCCCCAAAACTTAATCAATGCACTTAATAAGATACAACTTTTCCCCAAAACTTAATCAATGGACTCAATAAGATACAACTTTTCCCCAAAACTTAATAAGTTCCCAATAATGATGTTCTTCTTCATTGATTCGTTCCATAGAAACTTGCAAGACACTTTTTATGTAAAAAATATATTTTCATACTTAGAAAATGTGGTTGCTTGCACTGGAAAATTGTAAGACACTTTTTATTTAAAAAATAATTTTTCATATTTAGAAAATGTGGTTGTTTGCACTACTAAATTATTGAACATTATCCTCCAGATGGAGTTTGCACCCATTTCAAATTTGTTGAGCTTGTGAAATGACAAAGATTACACAACCTCGATCATGGGATGGGTACAAACTCCACATGTCAGATTATATATTTGTCTACTTCCTAATGTTGATTTGATATTTGGATGGAGTTTGCATCCATTTCAAAGTTGTTGAGGTTGTGACATGACATAGATTACACAACCTCAATCATGGGATGAGTACAAACTCCACATKWCAGATTATATATTTGTCTACTTCCTAATGTTGATTTGATATTTGGAAAAAGTGTTGCTTGTTGGTGTTAAACTTKCTATCTTCTTAAATTGTTTATATGTATTCTTTGACCATAGTAGTGGCCATGGAATATTTTGTTGGCCTCTCTACAATGTTATAAATATTGGATTAAGATGGGTTTAGAGATGGAYGACTATGCATGGGGAGAAAGATAACTAGTGCCTAAATTATTTTGAGGCATATTCTTAACTCAATGGCATATGTATCTTTTCTGTAATTTTGAATAGGCGCTTTGGAGGGCTCTTAGTGGGAAGCATAGTAAACACAAGTCACTGCAAKTACTTTAGTGAAAATATAGAATTCCATCACCTAGACCAAAAGCTTGGTGATCGACTATCATTTTTCTTCCACTCTTTCCACAAGCACATCTTARAGATCTCAAGGAGAAACCTAGAAGGTGAAGGGTATACCCAAAAACATAAAATTTTCTTAGGCTATATCCAAGATCAACATTGRGAGGCCAACCACCCATGTATACACAATTTATGGTTRTTAAAAAGATGACCAACATTCAACTCAAGAAGAGGGATCCCATAAATTAGGCCCGTACTAACTTTAGAACCACTCATATACCTAAGGGCCTCAACAACCAAAACATATAAAGCGATAGACAAAGACATTGTTGATAGATTAAATGAAAGATCCCCACCCACTCAGATTTGCTTTTAATAAATAAAAAGATTGAGGTATTTTCAAAGAGGGTTTCAATAGTATATAAACCTAGGCCCAAACCTTAAGGCTTGGAGAATAGGCTAGATAAAAGGTCATTTTGTGTGGTCGTATGCTTTCTCATAGTCAATTTTGATGAAGAGAGAATCAATGGTATAACTTTGGGCCCATCCCATGTCCTCCCATACTGCTATTACATTGTCCAAAGTGAAACACACATAGATAAATCCAATATATTTCACAATGATGATTTTCAAAAGAATATGCTTAATGATTTTCAAAAGAATATGCAAAGTAACGGATATTGAACTTGAGGTGGTAATTTCCAGGTTGCTTTCCTTTGGAATAAATTTTACAAGGCCTTGATTAATCCAATGCCCAACCAAAGACATTTCCAAGAGATTCCCTATACTCGTATAGTAGATCTGGCCCAAAAAGTCCCACACAATGATGTAAAATGAGAGAGGAAACCACCAAGATCAAGTGCCTTGTCCTCCATTAAGGGCTCACCAACGCATCCAAGGATAGTCTCATTTTTGGCATTTTTTTGTGGCCCCAAATCATATTTTGAAAAACATAACAGTTCAAGGTTGGCCAAATAAATTCGCCATTGTGCATTTCAAGTTTCAAGTTTCAAGTTTAAGAGCAGAGTTAACATCTGATTAAGGGAAAAGGTGAACATATAAAGGCAAGAAACAAGCATACTAATAGTAGATCCATCTCGTTGTAACAATATTTCAACAAAAAACATTATAATGATATTCCAGTGTTAAAAAAATTCTAATGTTAAAAAATACAACAGTTCCATAGAATCTTACTTTTAAGAATCTCAACTTTCTCATAATCTAAAGACAAAAAAACATAGTTGAAATAATAAGAAGTAGTCCATATTTTATCTATTGCATATGCCACATACCATATTCCATCTTTGAAATTGCCTTTGACAAAACATCTGCATCTTCATTCATTTCATTGTATATATGATGAAAAGAGACAACATTAAAATTTGATGATCCCTTTTTATAGGTTAAACTTTTCATAATTTCCAATATCAACAAACTTGGAAAATAAAATTTTACAATTCAATATAACAAAAACCCACCATGAAAATATGAAATATTTGGCATGTGATGTCCTCCTCCTGGACCCAAACCTGTCTATAATTCCTTCCTACAAAAATGTCATGTCGTCCTCCTAGACCCAAACCTCTCTAAATTCCTACCTACAAAAGTTGCGATGACTGCCTACAAAAGTTGCAAGCAATCAATATGGATTAACGGATGAATTGTTTTAAACACGTGAACATTCTTATGGCAACAAGGAAGATAAATAGAAATTACATAGTAATGGGTGTGGATTTTCAGTTTTATGTCGAAAATGTTCAAATGGGAGTTTGAAAATTGATGGATTTTCCCAATCATATTATAAAACCAAATCTAATTGTAACTGGCCTAAATTGTTGTATTTATGTGTTATTTTCTGAATAAGAAGGATTTTCCTTATTCTTATAGTTATGCAAATATCATATTTCTATATTGTTTCTATAGGGGCACATTCTAAAAGTCGGTCTACTCTAGAAGTTTCAATTTTTTGGTTTATACAAGAAGGAGATCCCCTTCTTATAGATAAACATTACCAAACAAAAGCACTTCCAAATATGGTTGTTGTTGTGTAATCAAGTCAATTTGACTGGGAGAGCCATTTGCAATGTAATGGTCAATCGATATTATGGGATTTGAGGTAAGTCCTTTCCAAATCAAGCCTTGCCTTCTTTGCCTAGGTTGGGATAAGTTGTACATTTAAGTTTTAGCTAGTTCCATTCCTCTCAAAGTGATGTTTTATTTTCTTCTACGATGATGTTGTAGGAATCCTTTAAAATTTGGCCTAGCAACAATTGTTGAACATCTAGCCAGCCCAGTGCCACTTCATTTGACTTATAGCCATGCTCATGAAAATGCAATCCAAGTATGTAAGGGCCATTTTGCTAATTGGATTTATTCATTTATTATATGTTTGTTTGTTTGTAAGGGGGTATTGTTGTTGTTAATTAGAGTTGTGCTCAAGATGATGATAATTTTGTTTGAATAGGACTAGATTTGGTTTTTTTAGTGCAACCCTTTTTCAAGAACCTTGTAATGATTAGTTGATTCGACATCAACTTACAAGCCATCTAGTAATGATCAAATAGAGTTGATTGTAATTATGATACTAGTGATAGATCTCAATAAACTTGGCTCGATATGAGTATAATCCTAATCAACTATGATGTTTATAGGAGTCAAGATTCAACAACTATGAATACTATCATGTTGAGAAAACATAATACTCTTATTAGTGCATCTATTACTGTAATTATGTATCCCTTATTTCACATGTTTTATTATTGTGAACCAATCTGATCAATGAACCAAGAAGTTTGTGTATTCATGGACACTTTGCAACATGAAGAAGGTTTGAGGTGATGACATCATTCACTCATGATCATGCACTCAAGTAGTCAAAGGAAATTCAAAGAATTTTCACTTTCAGCTTCAAGGGATTCATACATAAAAGAAATTATTTGAACATATGATGTTTTATATCTTGGGTTTTGTCGATGAAATCAATGGTATAGGGGAGCTTTCTTATGGAAATATTGATTAGGAGGAGGTTTAGGTTTAGAGAGTGCAAGAGTTAAAAGATCTAGTACAATGAGGGAGCTTGTGTTGGAGAAGAAATTTAATCTTGAGAAGATATTTAAACAAGATCATGTTAAAATGGATGTAACATTTATAGAACAATGCCTAATGGATCACATAAATTTTGCAATGGATTTACTAGCAAGCATGGATGAACAAGTTGACAATGAAAAAGAAGAGGCACTCAATAGAATAGAAATAATGGACAATGAGGATATTGTCCATTTCTCTTCCTTTTGTTTTCCATAAGCCTAGAATGATTCCTTATGGATCAACAATCAATGTAGCATCTCTCTTAAACCAGGAGAACAGTGGGAACTTCTAAAAGTCAGTCTACTCTTGAAGTTCTAGTTTTTTGGTTTATACAAGAAGGAGATCCCCTTATTATAGATAAACATTACTAGGAAAAAGCACTTCTAGATATGGTTGTTGTTCTATAGTCGAGTCAATCTGACTGGGAGAGCCATTTGCAATGTAATGGTCAATGGATATTATGGGATTTGAGGTTTAGATTAATGTGATAAAGGAACCATTTTTAGGTGGATAAAAGGTATTCTTACCCAAATGTGCAATAGAGCCACCTCTTATGTTCATTATGGATCTTCCTCTTTGTCTTCCCCAAGGGACATGACTATTAGAAACATCATGAATTTATTTTCCCAAAACACCCTTCTTCTTAAACCTTTTGTTTGAACTAACTACTGTTTGGACATTGTTACCCCCCCATTCCTACAAGTGACTAGAGTAGATCATGTCTCGTGGCCTGCATTGGAGAACATGATCTTGACCATGATGATGATCAACGTGTCCACAGATGGCAGCCCAACAACTCCCCTCATTCACCTTTACAACTACATGTCAACCAAATCTCATCACATTCAAGCAACCCGGAGAATGGGAGATGGTAAACCATCGTCACCATGAGGTATGTTATTCCTTCTTTCATGCAAAGTGTTGTGCTTAATTTTTCGGCCATGTGGATGAGGATATTTAGTTGAAGTTGGATAATTGATCACTAGTTTGGGAAATTGTGTCAGTTGGATTTTTACCTTGGTGGTCAGCTTATGTGCCTTAATCCAGTGTTGCCATCACCCAAGGAAAAGGAGTACTACCGAGGGTCCTCACAAGGGTAAAGTTCCATTCCCCACCATACTTAAAACTTTCCATATTAGAGCCTCTCAGAGTGTACTAAACTTCAACAATGGGTCATGGTCCATTCTCTCATTAGAAGAGGGGTTGAAGGCCCATAGGTTTTTTCACTTCTGTTGCTAAAAGAATAAGAAACTAATGCTAAAGAAAGAAAGGAATGACAGAAAAAAGGACTAACAAAAGCTAGTCCAAACTTGAATTCTACTCTTTCAGTGCCCGCCCTAGTCCCAAACAACAATGCTACAAATTGAAACCTTATAAAGTGGAGTTGCAAATATAATAAAGTGGACTAGAAAGATGGTTGATAAAGGGGTTTTGGAAAAACAACACGTAAATATGGGGTAACTCAAAAGAAATCACACCCTCCACAAAGGCGCTCATGGATATGGATTTAATGACACCATGAGCCATGAAGTAAGCCCTAAAAGAATATCACTATCACACTTACTCTTGAAGGGTTTTTACTTCTTGTGTCACTCTCAAGACCTATCCCTCTACCTGGGTTATTTTATTTCTTGTCAAGATGGCACGCCTGATAGGGATAGATGAAGGCCCTCCCATACTCAAGATTTTCAACTCACATGGGGTCCTGGGTTGGTGTGATTCTTGAAGGGGATACTAAGGTGAATTGTCTTACATGGATTATATCTTAAGTTACAACTTACTTTGCATGTTTTAAGGACTAATGTTTATTATGAACTTTGGCTAACCATGTTTTATACTTTGATTTGTTTTGGATGGCCCTGCCATGGTTCTTGAGGGACGCCTTGGGCTTTGTTGGCAGCCAACAATCCTGTTGATTTTTATCAAAAATAAAATCACCACAAAGAGATTATATCTTTCTGTAGATGCCACCTCCTCGCATTTATAAAAGCTTATGTTTCTGAGTTTCGAGGCAATGATTGGGCTAAACTTATCTTATGAGTTTTCTTTCGTTTAATTTTTTCATTTGTTTTGTCTTAAAATTCATGACTGTAAGCATGAATTTAAAGAAAAAAATGGTTTGGGTAATGGTTCTATGTCTACCTAAGAAATTTCACTTTGAAGGCACCCATATGTTTCTAAGCTTCAATTTTTATTAACTCATTGATTAATTCACCATCACAATTTTTATGCATTATGGGTAATGTCTTATAATCGGTTCTATGGTTGATCGTTTGGTTTTAATTTGTGAATGCGCAAACATTGGATTAACATTCATGCTCTCAAAATTCATATCAACTCCCATGTCGTGGTACAGGTCTGATGTACCCTCGACTACACCTCACCTTGTTGTATTGTGCATTAATGAGCCTATTCATTATTCAAATTGGCGTTTGATACTGTTGGAGGGTTTGGTATTCATTTTGGGTAATGGTTCATAGTTCTGCACGCCTTTTGGTGTTATGTTCTTCCAAATTCATTTTATCAAGCATGGCAGTCTCCAAACTTCATAGTTTTTGGGCCTTTTTAGTTTACACATACCTCTCTTTGTTACTTGTTTATTTGAAGCTGAAACCTACCTACTGTGATATCTATTGTGTCTATTTCACAGTGGCCATGGCCCTTGTGGTTCGAATCGAGCTGAATGGTTGCCAAGACCTTCTTTCCCACGATGATGCTATAGATGACCTAAAGGCTCATGGTTGGGATATCTTCCTCAAGAAATTTGAAGGTTATAATCTTGAGGTCGTGCAGGCCTTTGCATATATATTTGATAGTTTTAGGGCCAAGGTCGGGGATGTGAAATTGGAGGTCACATAGGATTTCATATCCCGGGAGACAAGACTCCTACAGGAAGGCGAGAAGTGGTTTAAAAATGCTAAAATGGAAGATGTTCCATGGAGCTTGTTCATGGTTTATCGTGAGTCTACCTGTTGCCCCAAAGGTATTCCTATTGCCTTTCTGAAACCTAGATGGCACAGCCTTATTTTAATTTTGAAATAGTTTATCACATGTGAAGGCCGATATGGTTTGGTCTTTTTATACCACATTCAGTTGCTTATGTTATTCATAGGGTTTGAATTGAACATGTTGTTCTACTTGTTAATGAGCCTTTATAAAATGTCAAATGTTATAAGTGACAGAGCATGAACTCCATGTAGAGTCTTTTTCATCACAGGCTTGTTAAAATCATGTTGCAATCACATCTATCACAAATCGAGGACAATTGGGAGAGTTTCTTGAGCCGAAATGGTTTTTCCCAGGCCAATAATATAGTCAACCTTCCTTTAAATGTAAACCCCAATTTGGATAGTCCCGTGACCGAAAGTTAGTGTTTCAATTCACCTGATGACTGTGAATCTAATGAATCTGTGTCTATTTCTTTGGAAACCCCCATGGTTAAGGAATTACCATGTATGTTTTCGCCCAGGAAATTGTTGGAACAAGTAGTGGTCGAATTAAAAGGAAAATATTCCCCTATGCTTACGAATGAATCTAATCAGGATCATAATGATAAACCTATCGCGAAGAAAATTCATAAGGGTAAGAAATAGCAGAGCTCGGATTTAAATTTTAAGAATAAGAGGTCTGGTCGATTGATTTCTAGGAATTTAAGGAATGGTAAAAAGGATCATTTGAGCTTAATCTCTATGATTGAGGTCAATGATCATTGTTCAAATGAAGAGATAAATGATTTCCTGGCTTAGGAATATTCGAACAACCAATGTCCCAGGAACGAAACTACTGCCCAAGTTGAACAGTATGACTTTGTGTCTAGATTACCCCCATGTCTCAAGGGAAAAGAAGGTTTTGTTGGAATTAGTCATGACTTGAAACAAGCCACAGGGAAGCACGAAATACCAATTGTTGACTACATTCCACATCGATATGCCATTGCACCAGTACATTGTGACAATTGCCTAGATTGAATAGAACGCTATTACAGGTATATTTCGTTGTTACAGGCTCAAGTAAAATGTCTAGCTGCTCGGAGTTCTTTACTGGAATGAGAGAACCAAGAGTTGAAAGCACACATTGAAAGGGAAAATAAAAGACCCAAGAGATCTGGTAATACAATCATAAAAAATACAATCAGTTTCAAAGCCATCATAAATTCGGAACTGTCTAATCCTTCTTTTGCTAATTTCTAATGGTAAAAATGATTTTGTTTGATTTTATTTCATTCTGTTATGAAAAATCAAAATAGGGAGATTTAATTTTGACTTCTTTTGTTAATAATAAGACTAGCTATAGAATCTATGATTCTGTAGCGAGTCTGTTTCTGAATATTAGTTAGCATTATTTTCTGAATATCAAATTTGTTTTGTTATCTACAGGAAATTGATGATTATGATGTTGATTACATGGGGAAAACATCTTGGATCATGCGCTCTATTATTCAATAGTTTCTTTCTTTTATGTAGATAAAACTTTGTTATTACTTTGACAAACCAACTCATACAGGAGTGGTTTCTAGTTTTACTATTTTTGTAACACTATTTATTTTTTGGGGATTGTACTCTATCTTGCATGATAAGAATATGTAAATCCTAAGCTAGTTTAAATACTAGTCACTCTTAGTAGTGAGGACATCTTTTACTGGGATACATTATGGACATATAATTTTTGAAAACTATTATGGAGAAGTTGTTCATCATTTGGCTTTAGACCTGTGTGATGCTTACACCATTTTGTTTTTGCCTCCATCCTATGAAATATCGTAATGCTTGATGCAAATTTAGTCTGGTTATCGTAGGGTATTTCATATTATTAAGCACTTTAATTATGTTTGTAATTTGTTGTTCCATATTACATCTATGATCAATCTGCTATTTAAATATTGTTGATTTATGTTGGATATTAAGTGATGGATTACATTAATGCTTTGAATTGAGTTTCCTCTCTTTATAAGTATTGATTATCATAAGGTCATCATATCTATATATTTATCATTTTGTTGTTTTATTCTTGTTACAAAGCACCTTTGAGTTTGTTCTGGGAGTATTAGCATCATTCTATTACAGGTTTCCCTCATAAGCAGGATAGTCAGGAGCTTGAATTGCACAGAAGGATAAAGTCAGCTTAGTCGATTAGTTACAGGTTAGTTTACATGTTATTTATTTAAAATATTTTGCTAATGAAATAAGAACAACATGAATTAGATTTTGATTGTTTACGTATTCTTATTTCATTTATATTTGATTAGCATTCATTAGTTTTAGATTTTTAGAAATTCAAAAGAAAACAGAAAAATGTATGTGCTTTATTTATCTCTTTCATAAACAATTTCAAAAACATTTGTTTTGCAAGATGTCAAGTAAATCGTGTACGCTGCACATAAATTGCTTATAATCATATGAACATATTCACGTTTCCATTTGAACTTTTATAATTATTATATTATTAGTGTAAAATCTTTATAGATTAGTTTCTTTTCTTTATTATTTTTAGGACTTTAGTTGGCCAACGGAGCCATTAAACTCGTCGAGTCATTTCATCCCAAATAGCTTGGGTTATTTAGATAACCCCGGTCCGGATTTGACCTT
>JASDQU010199483.1:690-19306 GCA_032191745.1 Picea mariana
AGTATTCAACCAATAGAACATTCTTTGCTTTTACATTTTTTCTTCCAAGCTCTACTACACCTTCTCCAAGTATTTTGGTAGATGAGTCATCTCCAAATGCAACATTTCCACCCTTTCTCTTCAAGTTGATGAATTTGTCTTGATCCCCGGTCATGTGTGAAGAACATCCACCGTCTATGTACCATTCATCTTCTTCTTTACATTCTTCAATGGTCAATGCTATTTAACAATATTCATTGTTTGGAATCTCTTTCCTTATCCATACTGTGGTTGGCATAGGGACATCTTCATTCATATATCTGCAATCTCATGCTTTGTGACCAAGATAATTACATTTGTAGCATGCAATATTTTTGTTCATCAATGGGGAAAATGAAGTATAAATTCTATTAACAAATCCATGATTATTTCCATATATTCTATTTACACCATTCATGTTTCTTGTGTATGTGTTCCTTTCATTGATTCTGTAATTAATTGCCTTATGTCCAAAAATTTTGCAAGTATAACAATGACCAAGAAAGAAATTTTGATACCTTGGAGTAAGTGGGTTTCTTTGTGATGTAGTCCATCTGGGTTCATGATCTATTCTTTTGTAGTTTCCTTCATATTGATTGAAGCTTCTTTGATTCCTGAAGGTAGGAGGTCTTATTGGATATTCATCTCTTTTGTAATCATTCATTCTTTCTGGTATCCTAGTCTACTTCTCATCAACTGTCTGTGTAGCTCTTTCTTCAACCTTCTTGTTGGTATTTGCATATTCTTTATATGAAGTTTCACCCATGAATCCAAGATGTTTTAAGTGTTTTGGCACTTGAGAGTTTCTTAAGCTCCTCCTCAATGAGAACTTCTTGTTCAAGTTTCTCACAATCTTCTTCTTTCTTCATCATTTGGACATTCCTTACTTCTCCTATTCTTCTTTTTTCTTCGAGTAGAGTTTTCAAGGAAATGGTTTCTTCTCTTAGTTTCTCAAAGTCTTCTAATTGTTTCTTCAAGATTACAACTGTCTTTTCACAACCACCCAATTCACTTCTTAGTTTTCTTTGCATGTCTTTGAGCTTGCTATTTTCAATCTCAACATGCTTCAATTTTTTAAGATTCTCATCTTCTTGTTGAATAATTTTTTCTTCATGATTTTCTTCTTCTTCATTGGAATTTTCTTCTTCGGTGTCATTTATTTCAATCCTTGGATGAGGAAATTCAAATTAAACATGACCTACTCCTTCACAATTAAAGCAAAAGATCTGACCTCTATTTTCTTCTTTGAAATCTGAGATGTTGTAATTTGCTTCAACTTCTTCTTCTTCTTCTTCTTCTGCGTCTTCCCTTACATAAAGGTCTTGTAGCTTGTCCCAAAGATCTTTTGATGATGCACATGATCCCACCTTGGATTTCACTGAATCTGTCAATCCATCTAGGATGATATCTATTGCCAATTTGTTGTTCCCTTTTGCTTCCTTCTGAGCTGCAGTCTTTGGTTTCTTCAAAGCATTGTATCCTGAATAGCATTGTTACTCGATTGCTAGTGGATATATTTGTAGTGGAAACATTGATTGTGAGCATCATTGCAATGAAAAAACTTTGATTGTGGGCATAATTGCTCTGCTGCCAATGTTGATTGGAATCATTGTTATTCACATTGGCAGTGGATTCTATTCATACTTGATGTCAATAGTAAGCAACATTGTTTTTCCATGTGAACAATTTTATAATGGTGAGTAATAAGTATAGAGATGAAAAACATTTGTTATAGTTTAAGGTAGTATATGAGAGTTGTAAAGAATTTATTGTATATCAAGGTAGTATATGAGCCTACCCATAGAGATCTAACTGAAACTTTTCAACATTGCAATGCCATCAACATTGATTATGAACAGCATTGCTCTGCGACAACGTTGATGGGAACCATTTTTATTTGTATTAGTAGTGGGTGTTTGTAGTGAGTAGCATTGCTCTGTGGAAACATTGATTGTGACTTTGAATGTAGATAGCAATGATGTATGACAACACTGTGACCTTCAAATGCAAACAACAAGGGTGTACAATATTAATGTTTCAACAATAACTCTTCTCATTCTCATTGTTGACATGAGTGGGTGAGTAATAAATTCAAACATGTTATTTTCCTTGCAGATCGCTCATTCAACTTCAAAGTGCTTAGATATAATTCATAGGGTTTCTTCTTGTTTAGGATAAGAGAAGGTTGAAAGTAGGAGGCAATCCTCCTAATGCATACCACTCAAGAGGACTTGTATTTAGAAATTTGTCAATGTCGGTCAAACATCTCATGAAAGAAAAGAGCTAATCACCTCTAGTTGTAAGCCATGAAATCTCAGAGGGATCCATGGAAGCTCCTTAAGATATAGAAAGATCACCCACTATTCTCATGATAGGGGATGCATCTAAGACAAAATGTTCTTCAATCTCAAGCTCTAAAGAACAAACCTAATAGGTACATTCCTCCAAAAAGTTTTGCGGAGGTCGCCTAACACTATTGAGATCAAAATAGATAAAGCATCGAAGACCCTTAGAATGTAACAACCCAAATTGATTAATTTTTAACATAGTTTTTAATTTAAATTTAATTAATTATTAAAATATATTAAATGAGACTTTTATTATTTTATTATTAAAAGTTGGGTGAAGTAATTAATGGGGGGACAAGGTTGTTGAGAAATTAATGAGGGGGATTTGAGAGAGGAGGATAAAGAAGAGAGGAGGGGGCTAGGGGAGGGGTCTCATTTTTACATTGGAAATTTCTGCAAGAGGTGAAGGAGGAGGATGAAAATTGGGAGAACAAAGCATTTTGGAAACTCTCATAGGGCACTGTTTTTGCTGGGCATTTTGGGCTCAGGGGCCAGGAAACCACAAGGATTCCTAGAGCTAGGGAGTCAAAGAGGTTGTTCCTAATTGGTTGGGAGGTTAATATTCAGTTGGGCAGTTTGGGCAAGCTCAAGAACAAGAGAACTAGGGACCAAATCAACTAATCTATAGGTAGAGGTACATATTTTGTGCATTTTATGCTTTTATTACATTGTTGTTGATTATTATGTTTTTGTAAATAAAATCATGAAAGGAATACCTTGAGTTAAATTGAATTTATTTCTACAAGAAGATGAATACATTTATTTATTTATTTTGAGGCTTTGTGTGAAAGGCCTTACATATGGTATCAGAGCTCGGTTTCAAAACTGAAACCTGGGCTTCACCACTCAGAGCACTGGGATTTTGTCTTTGTGGAAACATGGTTTGCAACCTCTTCATCTGCAATCCAATTTGGGTTGTTACAGTAGAAGAGTTTCTTGGAGCACACATTCGCACAAGAACTACAATTTCATCCATTACCAAGTCCCATAGAAGTAATTGAGTATCTTGCCTAATTGATCCAAAATGGCACATGGTGTTTTTTCGTGTGTCAAACAACAAAAGTGGTCCAATTCAGATAAGATTGACACTACGAAAATGTCAATTACTACCAAGAATAAATAATTCGGTAAAGAAACTTTGCAAATAGATGTATTTGAAATTGTTCTATGCAATTCACTATACCAAAATAAAACAGAAGCACTCAGTTTTTCTTTAAACCTTGACAAATGGAGTGTATTTGTACCAAGTAATGACACTAAATATTCTCCTCTAAAATCCTACATACTGCAATAGTTTTCACTTCAATCTACTAGAAAGGAAAACTAGCACAATTCCCACCAAAGGTTGGGAGACTACAAAAATGACCCCTTTAACGTGAACTGGAGATCAAAACTAGCTAGATTTTCTTTCAAATTCAACAGTTCTGAGAACCTTACCTTTGTTATACACTAGAATATTCAATATACGATCAGTGAAATTGTATTTCAGACTAGAACCAACTTTGATTTTTCCCAATTCAATCTATGATAGATATCATCACCAACCCAGATGTTCTCCAAAACGTTACTTTCACTTTCATCTCTCTGTTGGAGACTAGAGATCGTGAAAATCAAAAGAAAATCCAGGTGTATGTTGAGACATTACACTAATTAATCTGTGCTATAAAGTCTGGATGTTGAGACATTACATTAAAATATCTCAAAGGTCAAGATATTTGATCAGGACAAAGGAGTTTCGACACCAATTTTTACTCGAAAGACTGAAACGACTAGAATACCTACAAGCTTTGAAAAATTTCACTCAAAACCCTATGATTAAGAGGGAAACACTCCTTATGCCCCAATTATACGTATTTGAACTTCTATCTTTTTCCAGAACAAAAAATACATGGAGAACTCCTTCAAAGAGGAATGAGTTATGAAAATCTTCCTCAAACCCCACCTATAAGTAAAAAAAAGCTCGTCAAAGCATGGATGATCCTAACAAATTTAAGAACGTTTACTTCAATCTCTGGTATTTTACATCATTTTTTATGTTAACTTCAATTAATGTTAGTAGATCTTTTCTTTCACATGCTAACTATAACAATATTCACTTAAAGAAGAAATGAAGGAGAGTTGTCTTTGAATTCTCCAAAAGATTCAATAAGATGTACAATAAGATCCCTGCTAAGATCAAACCCTCAGAAGCCTCTGCCAAAATCACTTATGTTAGTTCTTTTGACCCTAATTTTTTCCTCCTACTTAGAGAAAGAAGAGCCACTTCCCTGGCTAACATGCAAGATGCAGCCTTGAAAGTAGAATCAAATGTGCTGGCAGTTAACAGGCTCAGAATTAAATATGACAAAGATAAACAAAGAGGGAAATCTGAGGCATAAACCTCCATTTCTTCTATAACTCACCCTTAGGTGGATGAATTAACAAAGATGGTGAATACTCTATCTGTAGAAATGGAGAAAATAAAAATGGAGGGGAAACAGACCTACAGAAATCCTCAAAACACCGACAACATTTAGGTAACTTCAGGAGGCCTAACAACAATGTTCCTCAAATTATGCCAAGAGAACAAAGGAACAGAGATAGGGATGATCAGAGGATTCAAACCCCCTTCCAGAATAACCTTGTCACCAATGAAGAGAGGAAAGAGGAGGAGCTTGACCCTGAAATTCACGATATTGAAGACACCTCCCCTTTTCCCCATTTGACTCAATCTGCATATGAAGAATCCCTTATGAACAGTCAAATAAATGAGTTGAGTAAAGGGGAGAAATCCCACCATAGCATTTCTAACAAATACAATCTCAGATTAAAGAAGAAAGAAGAGAAGTTTGATCAACCCCTCATAGCAGAAAAACCTACTAAGCCTGCAACAAACACTACCCGGGAAAAGAAAACTCAGAACCTCTTGCAAACAGCCAAAGACCCCATCTCAGAGGTAAGGGAAATTCCTAAGCCTCCTTCCTCCTTTAGTTTCGAGCACAAAATTCAAAAGATCATAATTCCCATACCCCTCTTGGAACTTGTCAAAAATGAAGATTTCAAAAGGTCCCTCTCCAAACTGTTGTTGTCCGAGCCACCTCAGCTTACCACAGACTTAGTAAATCTCCAATATGAAAAGACAACAGTCATCCTAGGTCCCATGGTAGAAGCCAAAGATGATTTATCCCCTCCCTTCTACACATCCCTGAACATACATGATAAGGTGTTGCATAACTTCCTGATGGATTCAAGGGCTTCCCATAACCTCATGCCCAAAACAATCATGGAATAATTGGGACTGGAAGTGACCAAGGCCTATCATGATTTGTACTCTTTTGATTCAAGGAGGGTTCAATGCCTTGGAGTCATCAAAGACTTGGGAGTGTCTTTATTTTAGTTGCCAATTAAGAGTGTGGTAATGGACATTGTGGTAGTTGATGTTCCCCCCAAGTTTGGCATGTTGTTGTCAAGTTCATGGAATAAAAAGCTTGGAGGAACATTACAAATGGAACTCACATATGCCACTATTCCATTTTTTGGAGGAGAGCATGGAAGATTGTACAGAGAAGCTCAGTTGGCATACATTTTCAGTGATGAAGCAGACCCCACTAACCATCCTATGTATGCACTTGACATGGATTTGGGGTCTAGTTTGTTACATCTTACTGATTCTCATGAAGTCCCTCTTGAAGTTAGAAAACAACCCTTGTATGGTCAGGAAATACCTCCTCCAACTACCTCTGTGTGGAAGATGTTCTTCGACGGAGCCTCTTCTAATGAAGGTGTTGGTGCCGGAGTGGTTTTTGTATCACATTGTTAGGAAACCATATCCCTGTCATACAAGATAGAGTTCAAAACCACCAATAATGTGGCAGAATATGAATCTCTTGTTTTAGGTTTAAGGGTTGCAAAAAAGATGGGAATTAAAGAGGTAGCAGTGTTCATAGATGCTGAGTTGATAGTCTAGCAGTATAGAAATCCTTATCAGGCTAAACATCCTCGACTCAGAAGTTACAAAAATGAGGTGTGGGACCTGATTGATAATTTCTTCTCATCTTTCAACATTTCTTTTATTCCAAGAGAAGAAAATACTTTGGTTGATTCCCTAGATGTATTATCTAGCCAGTTTGGGATACCTCTGCCACCTAGGATCAATTATGATGTTGAGATAAGATATAGGCCATCTATATCAGACAATATCAGGCATTGGAAGGTGTTCGAGGATGATCTTGAAATCAGAAAATTCCTCGAGTCTGTTCATGAGTTATCTGCATTGCACATTGATCAAGATCTTGATCCCGAAGGCGATCTGCACCCTGAGGTATTTTTAAATAAAATTGCTAATTATCATATTGTTCAGTTGCCTAGAAATCACATTCCAAAGGGACTAGTTCCTTTAGAAAGATTGTTTGATGGGAATGATGTGCCAGTGAAGGGTGAGGTTTCAAATGGGGATGTTGATGTAACTAAATGAAATATTGGCACAGAGGAGGATCCTAAGTTCGTCAAGTTTTCAAGTAGCCTGTCAAAGGGGTAGAGAGCCGAGTATGCTAAGTTATTAAAATAATTTATTGATGTGTTCACCTGGACCTATGAATACCTCAAGACATATGACACAATTGTCATGGAACATAAGATCCCACTGAAAGAAGAAGCTAATCCATTCAGGCAAAAGTTAAGAAAGATTAATCTGATGTTGCTGCCTTTCATGGAGAAAGAAATAAAGAAGTTGTTAGATGCTCAAATCATAGTCCCTTTGAGATATTTTGAGTGGGTAGCTAATCTGGTGCCAGTAAGAAAGAAGAGTGGAGAAATCATACTTTGTGTTGATTTCAGGAACCTGGACAGAATCTCTAGAAAGGACAATTATCCCCTACCTAAGATGGAGCACATATTGCAGAGGGTAACTAGTGCATCCAGGATATCCATGATTGATGGTTTTTCTGGCTATAATTAGATACCAGTCCTGCCTGAGGATAGAGAAAAAATAGCCTTCACCACTCCTTGGGGCACATTCATGTATGCCAAAATGCCTTTTGGATTAATAAATACAGGAGCAACATTTCATTGAGCCATGGACATAGCCTTCATTGGGGAGAAAGATCAGTTAATGGTGATCTATCTGGATGACATCATTGTCTTCTCTAGATCTAATAAAGAGCATTGTTTTCACTTAAGGAAGGTTTTCTTGAAATGCAGAAGGTTTGGATTTTCCTTAAACCCCAAGAAGTCTTTGTTTGCTATGGAGGATGGGAATTTGTTAGGCCATATAGTATCAATAGAGGGAGTGAGAATTTATCCCAACAGGGTGAAGGAAATTTAGACCCTGTCACTACCCAGATCCAAGAAAGAGGTCCAGTCTTTCTTGGGTAGATTTAATTTTCTGAGGAGGTTTGTCTCAAATTTTGCTAATTTGGCGAAGAAAATCATAGCCATGCTCAGAAAGGGAAATGAAGTAAAATGGAATGTTGAACCCAGGGAATCCTTTGTCTAAATAAAAAAGGCTTTGACTGAGGCTCCTGTGCTGATCAGTCCTGATTATTCCATGGATTTTCTAATTTTTTCTTTTGCTTCTTTCGATACAGTAGCAGTCATTCTATTACAAAAGAATGTTGAAGGGTTGGAACAACCCATTTCATTTTTCTGCAGGGCATTAAGAGATTCAGAGGTTAAATATGGCATCATGGATAAGAAATCCTATGCCTTGGTCAAGGCCCTTAAAGCATTTAGAGTCTATGTTCTTCATTCAAAAACCATTGCATATGTTCCTTCAACTTATGTGAAGGACATTCTCGTTCATCCTGACATAGATGGGAAAAGAAGCAAGTGGATTTCCAAGATCCTTGAGTTTGACCTGGAGATTAAGCCAACCAAGTTGGTTAAAGGGAAGGGCTTAGCCAAGCTGCTGGTTGAATCAAATTGCAAAGCCTTGGGGGTTAAATTCATCGATGGTTTCTCAAGAAATCAACAAGCTGAATTGTCTGATGGAAATCCTCAAGACAGTCCTCCACTAGCAAAGTGCACCTGGTATATAGATATCATATATTTTCTATTAGAATTAAATCCCCCTAATAAAATAGGGAAGAGTAAGGCAAGAGATTTAAAGCTCAAAGAAGTCAAATATTTCCTTATTGACCAAGTCTTGTACTGGAGAGACCCTCTAGGGGTGTTTCTAAGGTGTCTAAACCCACGGGAGGCTAGAAAGTGACATTTGACTTCCATAGAAGCCTCTGTGGGGGACACCATTTTTGGAAGACCACATCCCACAAGATTCTCAGGGTTGGGTACTACTAGCCCACCTTATTCACTGAAGTCTGCAGAGAGGTGAGAGCCTGCATCAAATTCCAAAGGTTCTCAAGAAAGTAGCAGCTCAAATATCTACCACTAAAACCTGTAATAGCTGTAGCACCCTTTCAAAAATGGGGGTTGGACTTCATTAGAGAGATCCATCCTTCCTCAAGTGGCCAGCACAGATGGATCCTGACTGCAACTGACTATTTTACCAAGTGGATAGAAGTTATCCCCACCAGGAGTGCTTCACACAAGGTTATCATTAGCTTCATGGAGGATATCATAGCAAGATTTGGATGCCCCAACAGAATTGTCACTGATAATGTTGCATCTTTTAGATCTGAGCCTCTGGTGAGGTTCTGTGAGCAGTTTGAGATTTCACTGGTTCATTCTACTCCCTATTATCCACAAGGAAATGGACTGGCAGAGTCTTCCAATAAAAGCCTGATTAAGCTCATTAAAAGATTGTTGGAAGATAATAAGAAGGCTTGGGACTCAAAACTCAAATTCTTTTTGTGGGATGACTGAGTGACAACCAAGAAATCCCTGGGGACCTCCCCTTTTCAACTTGTTTATGGGACAAAAGTTATTTTTCCCACTCAGTTGGCTCTACCTATAGCAAAATTCTTTCAAGATTATGAGGGAGAGATAGATCATATGGTCAGAAGAATCCATCAAATGGTGGAAATGAAACAAACCAGGGAGAAGGTAATGAGCAAAGCCCAGAATCATCAATAGAAGATCAAGCAGGTCTTTGACAGGAGGGTCAAGAAAGAGGATTTCCAATTGGGAGATCTGGTATTTAAATGGGTTTCTCCCAAGCAGGACAAGGGAAAACATGGAAAATTTGAATCCCTATGGATCGGGCCCTTCAAGGTCGCTGAAGTATTTTCAAATAATACCTACAGGTTGTAGGATTTGGAGGGTGAAGAAGTTTTCAATGGCCCTGTGAATGGGCATGTTCTGAAGAAATGTCTCTTTTGAGACACACATGGCTCCTCTGTGTTTGTAAATATTGTTTTTCAGTTTATCTTTCAATAATGACTCCATAGTCCAATAGCAAGGCACTGAATCTGCAAAATATTTCTTGGCATCTCATAGGGAGCAAGTCATCCCCCATGGAGCCTAATGTTAGCACATAATCTTCTATGCGAGGTGTTTTCCTACAAAGTGTCCCCTTCGGTGAAAAAGTGGCAAATAATGGGTCAAAAACCCACTTATCCTAAGTCAGGGGCACATAAGCACTCTAGATTATGCAGCGCGTAGATCTGGGTGGTCAGAATATGCGTGCCCAGATCTTTAGTCCAGATTCAATTTCGGACCCCCCCCGATCATTCTATGTTTAATGGGTGGGGGGGGGTCCGATATGACATTTTTCCCATGCGCAGATCTAAAGGGTCAGGTGATTCGTGCCCAGATATACAGTTGAGGTCCCATTCTGGACCCCCCGATCATTCTACCTTTAGTGATGGGGGGGTCCAATATGGGCGGTTTTCCAGTGTGGGCCCCTTTGCTATCATGGCGCCTCCTCCTTATGTCACCCCCCTCCTCTTTACACCTGTGTTCCACTGGGCCTCTTGTCCACCAGTCACATCACTCATTTCCCCCCTTGTCTCGTTAGGACACACTCACCTTCCACTCACCCTCGTGGCATGTCATTTTTTGCTTCGCTCCCTCTTGTCTTCCCACACCTGTCCCTCTCCCTATCACATTGTCCTGTCATAGGATATGTGTTCCCCTTCAACAAATCACATCCCACCACTGTATCTCCATGGCCCCCACAAGATCTTCCACATTCATCCTCTGGTCTCTCCTCGTCTTACTTCCACATATAATATGCCAAATCATCCCTGTCTAGTCAGTGTTCATCCGTCGCTCCTCGTCAGGTGCCCCAGTTATCACATCTACCTCCACATCTTACCATGAATTCGTTTAGCATATCGAGGTGGGAGCATGAGAAGCCTCCATGTCCCAAAGGTACAGAGTTGACAGGGGCCATTTTTGATCCCAAGGAAGTAGTTAATGAAATGGTTGGTGGTGGGTGGACATCGTTTCCACCATAAATGGAAAGTCCAGGAGAGGACTGTGATCTTGTCAACTCCTTCCAGGCTCATTCTAGAACACGGTGGCGTCTGACCAAAGTGAATGATAGCTCAGAGACTGCATGCATAGTCTTCCAGTAAACATGAAGACGTAATGCCTTCAATGCAGTAACATGAAGCTTCTACTGGGCTTTGCTCCAAGTATATGAAGGCATTTTTTCCATTTTTTTGTAGGGATCGATGGTTGAGATATGCTCCTGAATTTTAAAACTTTAACGAAATTTATGGTTCTCTACTTATGAGTTGTATCTGAGACCTCCTATTTAATTAAAGTCATCTTCTCTCCATCTCTCTCTAAGCTTTTTTTTAATACACTTGGAATTGGCAGGTCCAGTCGAGGATGATTATGTTGTGTGATGTATGTTTGATCATGACAGTGTTTTCGCCAGTTTTAAATCAATCTCCTATGTCTTTTTCTTCCTCTTACCCTGAGTAGCTCATTGAAATATTCAAGCGAGTTTTTACAGTAGCCACCGTGATGCAGGTATGATCACTGTGTTACTGTAACTGTGTCATCATGACACATTTCAGTGTTTGTTCTTTCTTATACGGGATGTTGGAAGTTTGATGCCTACAACAGACCTTTGCAGTTTCTCTCTGAAGTATTCCTCCTACTCACCCTTATTACAACTTACTGACTGAAGTTAAATCAAGACCACATCTTCTTGTGCATACCCTAGCCTAGGATTTTGAGTTAAAAAGACATTCTTCTAGGTCTGCATCCATTCGATCACCCTTTTATATACCAATTGTGACATAAAACTGATGGGAATTAGGCTCTTCTCCTGCCGCAATCCATGAGTGACTTCTTATGCTAACAGGTTGTATAAATCCCGAAACAAACTTCATATACCAGCTCAATACGTGATCCCTCAAGGTAGTACCAAACTAATCTCTCTTGACAACTTCTTCAGTGACTTGCTTAATCCTCCACAAAGCTTCACATAAGAACCAATGTTGACCAGGATCCTCAGATCCATCTCCTTTGAAGATGGGTAACCTCATTTCATCTGCCATAGATCTTCCTTGGTTTCTTGACTGAGTATGTACTGATATTCTTGTAACAATACTCTGATTCCTCTGACTACTCTGGTTACTCTGGTTACTCTGGTTACTTAATGTTGCTAAAACAACAAGAGGATTAATAATACTTACTTCGACAATTGATGCAGTACCTGAAGTTTCTGGTTCTTCTTGACAAAATTCCTCAGTCTCTACTTCCTATGCCCTCGTGAACTCTAAATACTCTTCATCTGATCTCCCTGCTTATTCTCCACTGTAGAAATATTTGTCTTCTGACAATGTCCCGTAACTCTGCTTAAACATATTCGCAAGAAGAACCTTTCTGAATGATCTCCCATTGCGTGTGTGTCTAGCCACTGTGTCGTTGTCGTTGTCTGAATTCTTGAACATTACCTTTAAAGTCCAACTGATTACTGTATGTTCAAGATATTCTTCACATGCAATAGCATCTTAATCTTCAACATCAAAAAATGTAGAAACTTTACTCTAGGTCCCTTAAATAAATATCTCTCTGCTTGACTATACGATTCTACTCTGTCAATAGCAAACTCAGTAATGTACCCTCCAATAGTGTTATCAAACCAGAGACCCATTGCTCTAGACACAATGTTATCCACTCTCTTGAATTTCTTGATCAACACTGGTGTCCAAACCATAGGTGGTCTAGATCTGATCTCAAATTGGGTATCTTCTAATCTGGCTAACCACTCGTATAACTCCAACAAAGAAAATCTCGTGTACATCAGTAAATATGTATCTCCCCAACTAGTATTTTGTACTGATTCTAGGGTTCTTGTTCTGAGCTTCGGCAAAGTCCCTTTCTTATTCTTCTATCCACTTTTGAATCTCTGTCTTCGATGGAAACCATATTGGCATTCCCTCAAGAATATCCTAGTCCCGAAAATGGAACCATTTGTTGGCACAGGGGCAGACATAGGGTTCACTCTAACAATGCACCAAAAAACCCTACCTACTGGCCCTTTCGACAACACCTATGAAGAAAATGAAGTCTCACCTGAAGTAGCAATAGGGGGTTGTAGGACACAGGTGTCTACAATCAGGGGAAATACAACGTGATTCCAGAAAAGCAACACAATGTAACCTAGATATTATTAACCCTACTATGTTAGCTTCACGAAGTTAGATATATCTCATTGTCTTGAATAGGAATAATAACAATGCATAACAGTATAACAGATAGAAAATATCACAACATCAACCACAAAGAACAACAATATTTATGTGGTTCACCCTCTCCCTAGGGTTACATCCACAGAACTACGCTTCTTAATATATTATATGAAAACATACAGTTATATATATGCACTTAGAGGTAGATCCTCTCTCTCTCTCTTCCTCTCTCTCTCTTCCTCTCTTTCTCCCCTCCCTACGCACCTAGATGTAGGGTTGATCTTCACACCCAGCTAAAGATCTAGAGTACAGAATGCTCTTACAACCACAATACTTCTATCTCAATATTTCTCTCACCAACAATAATAGTAACAACCCTCTCCACTCTTCTATACCTTTATTTATACATTTCATTACTCTTAGACAACCTTAGACTGAAGCCTAGGTGTCAAAACCCTAGGTGCTAAAACACTAGGTGCCAAAACCCTAGGTCCACATAACCCGCACTTTAAGGACTTCGCCAACTTGTCCTTCCTTCTTCTCCATGAGGTGCTGCAAATCACTCGTTGGTGTCTTCTTCCACTTGCTGAGTTGTCCACGATCCATCTTCTTTGTTTCTTTGTCTTCCTTGATATTCTCTTTCAATGGATTTCTTTTCCTTTACCTTGTTCCTTTTTTTATGCTTCTTTAACCACTTCGACCCCTCCTTGGTTTGTGTGCTTCCCACGCAGTTCATACTTTGTCTTTCTTCTTCTTTAATCTTTAATTTCTTCCTTAGTACATAACCAAGGGCCAACATCCATGATCATGCTCCGAAGCTTGAGTTCAAATAACTCCTTCATATTCATATTATAATAACGTTTGGGCAAGTATTTCTTCTGAAAATACTTTTTAAATTGCCTCCAAGTGATCTTATTCTCATCAATGTGCTTTATTTGCATGGGTTGGTCCCACCACATTGATGCTTTTCCCTTGAGATCGTAAATTGTAATTCTACCTTCTTCTTGTGAGGAATAATTGAGCAATTGGAAATACTTCCTCATCCCCAACAACTAAGTCTCTGCACTCTCATATTTCCTGTGTTGACCATCAAAGGTAGGAGGTTTGATCTTTCTCATCTCTCCTTGTAGTTCATCCACTCCAGACCTCCTCTTATGCTTTATGACAAGAGATAAACTTGGACTTCTTTATTCTCTTGTAATTGAGTGTCTTGGTGAGTGATGATAATTTCTACCAACACTTATGTATTCTTCATTTTTTTTATGAGATCTATGATCCTATGACTTACATGAATCTATCTCCTTATCCACATTCTTCTCTATTATGTCCAAGCTCTGCAACAAATTGATGTTAAAGTCATTATGTTGCTCATGAGTTTTCATAAGCCTCTCATTGTCATATTTATAGCTCATCACATCTCTCTTCAAACTCCTTATTGTATCTACTAAATTTATGCTTTATGCTTTGCCTTCTCCATGTCCATTTGATTCATTTTCTACATTACCCAAGATGATGTGCAAGTCCCTAAATTATTTCTCATAGTTGAAAGTACTTTGTGCATATTCCAAGTCTATAGTATCTCTATGTTTATTATTCTATGTTCTATCAGTACCCTTAAGTGTGCAAAATGGACATGCAACACTATTTGTTAGACAAAACAATAATTCTAAAATTCTGGAAAAAGAATGCATAATTCTTCCCTTTAAGTGCACCAAAAATATTATGTATGATTTCTTGTGAATTATACTTCTCAATTCATAGTTCTAGGTGCATATATGGTTTCTTCTATCCAATATCAATCCAATGACTATTTTATTTCTCAATTATGAGTTCTGAGAAAAACGTTTTAGTCTTCTGAACATTGTCAATTCCCTGTTTTGTGCACCTCTCATATGGTGCAATTAATTCCAGACACTAAATCCCTTGGAAGTTTGACAGGATCCAAATAGGATTTCTTCATTCCTACATTTTGAGAAATATGTCCAATTTTCACCTTCAATCGGGCTCCAATATGCTAGATACAGTTTGCTGAAGTTTTTCTTGTTTTTCCCTTTTAGCATTGAATGATACAAAAATCTTCTCTTCCATCCTGCAAAATTTCAAATATCCAGATTCCAATTATATATTCATATATGTATATTATGGTCCATTATATTTTTAGAGACTGCTCATGTGCCCAAAAATGACTTCTAAGCAAGGAGTTACACCCTCTGGAAGTAAACTGGTAATCAAATTATACCTTGTATTGTTTAGGGTGTAACTTCCTCATACAAGATTTGTTTTTCTCCCGAGATATCTCAATGGAAATATCTCACTAAAATATTTCATTTAAGAAGCAAAAAATCTATTTGGTGCCTTCAACACTTCTAGTTTCATGAAAAACAAATTCTTGAAAACTTTGTTTAGGGCCTCAAAATGCCCCTGCAAGACTATGACCTTCAAAACCCTAATAAATTTTCAAAAGATTTGTCTGGTTACTACATACATGGCTACTAATGTGGCATTCTGGGACCACATGGCACCCTGAGGTGATGCCATGTCACCCTCTTGGCTACCCTGGACCTGCTTCATTATCCTCTGGCATCTTCTTCCTTCTCCCTTTCTTCTTTCTTCCTTTTCTTTACTTTATTTTACCATTATATTTTGAGCCCACCATACCCAGTTTTCCACCTGGTACCCTCTCTGACCACGAATTGGATAGGGGTCCCATATACTCTACCATAATTTCATGTGGCACCCATTCATTTTCTGCATGGATGGGTGGGTCCCATCCCACACCCTTTTCCTTGGGCCTGCGTAACTTGCCCGTCCCTTCGATCAGACAACTAAGATCAAAGGGAGATCCACAGTCCATAATGATTCCAGGGATCAAATTTGCAAGGTATTTATCAATGTAATTTCTTATAATACCACCACACCATTGATATGACACATGGAAGCTCCAAAACTATTTCGTAGGATTTTGGTATTTCGGAAAACCACTCACAAACGTTTTGAAATCGCTTGTGGTATCGAGTCGCCACTCGATCATCGCCCCACCATTATGTCCTGCCACCGTGCTAATCATATACCACCATGAACCTACCACTGTGATATTCCACATCATCACTCCCACTTCACCTTCCATGTGGCTCACACGTTATGATGACTTCAACGTACGAAAAATCCCCAAATTTTCCAAATTTCATAATTTTTCAAAAATGCATAAATTTGAAATTTATTCTCTGACCTCCATGGAAGCTCTAAAATTAACCTTCTTAGGATCAATTTTAATTATACAAATGACCAATTACCTCCATACTCAATTTTTTGATGTTTCTAGGCATGAATTCCTCCTGAATTCACTCAGAAATTGGGAATTTTTGCCCAATTTTCCCATGGATACCCAATAATTTGTAAATTTAGCCAATTTCAAGCCTAAATTTACAAATTCATAGTTTATGAATTAGGAATTTTAACCTTTGAGTACAAATCTCTCAAAATTTCAAGCAAATTCCCAAACATTTCCTTAGAAATTGTAACAAACAAATTGCAGACATCCTCTGAAGTTCTAATATGCAATTTTCTACTTCAACGTGTTGTCTCTGGCTTATGCAGGCTTAGTGTTGAACCTATGGCTCTAGTATAAAAATGTAATGTCCCTAGCCTCCAATTTGAGCCACACCACAAAAAATGTTTTTCTCTTATACCATTTATTAATTACCATGTCGTGCATATGCAAAAAATATGCAGTTCTAACAACATAAAATGCATGCATAAATATATACAAATATACCACAATGGAGTTAACATAATAAAACACACTCAAATCATAATAAATTTTGGACACACCTACCACACTTAGAGGGGGGGTGAATGAGTGTGGGGCTCTATTTCTCAAAAGCTTCCCTCTTTACAAAAACTCCTTAGTTAACATTCAACATTTATTCATTACCCATTGCTGTCATTTATAACCAATTAGATGAGAACGTATATCAGCAACATATATCAGAAATATATCATCATCAAGTCATCACTACAAGGAACACAAATAACACAAGATGTATGTACAATTTTTCTTTTTATTATGGACAACAATCTAGGGTTTATCAACAACAACTAAATAGAGAACAAATCTACAAGAGCACCAGCTCCATAATGCAAGACTCAGCTTACACCCTCAACACCAACTGATATGAGGCAACAATCCTCAACAAATATCAATCTGTCAATTGGTACGTGACCTATCAGTAGTGCAGTCAGTGTGTGCACCCATCATGGCTCACTACAACCCACATATGCACGCGGCATGTGTATACAATAGTCTGCATATACCTTCTGAGAAGTTAGGGTTTATCCTTCAAGATCAACTCAGATCATATGCAACTAGTATATCATTCTCTTTTGTCTTTGATTGTCCAATCTAACCACCATCCAGTCACAACACATCCAAGATCTCCAATAGCTTGTTCATGCTCCACAACAAATCAATATGAATGTTATCTCAATAAAGTATAAACAACTAGTATACCATAGCAATCATTTCACCACTGAATCACAAGAGTATTGATCACTCCAACAACCAAATCATCCAAACTGAACCATATCATAGAATCCATACCAAGAGTTCCCTAAGCATTCACAACACATCAAACAATAGTATCTATCAAGATAATAATGTAACCATACCAGTGTTTCAGTGATAGATCTGAGCCCATAGAATGCAGATCTAGAACCTCCCTCATCATCCAAGAGATTGGCACTAGCTCAAACACAAGTCTTCATCATTCCATCCATTGTATTCACCATGTCCTCATACAACCCACGTGTGTACACGCCCTGGCCCATTACAACCCACGTATACCTCAGAAACTAGGGTTTTTGAAGGTCCAAGACTTTTTTCGTCAAGATCTTAGACATTGTCGAAACTTTGATGCATCCATGAGATCCTCCTCTCGCTTTATTCCTTAGAATAGATCTTCAATAATGCTCAAGAGATCCACACCAATAATATGCTCTCACAAGAAGCTCTCCATCAATACTCCAAAATATATTCACAAGAAGATCTCCATTGATCCACAAAAAGGATGATCTACGAGAGACCATAGATATTGTATTTATACTTTCACCCTTAACCCATTTCTAGGTCACTTAATCCATTTTCCTTATTTGAGGGTTAACTACTTTCCATAAATAGAAATTTCTCCAATATTTATCATTTAAATATTCCTTCTTAATTTTGTCACCTTATTTTATCATTTAAATAATTTTTATTGATTTCTTCTTTTAGGTAACTTTAACTTCTTTGACCTTGGGGGCTTCAAGCCTTCATATGGGGGTCCTTCAACTTTGTAGAGCCATAACTCTCAAATCGTGACGAGTTATGTGACATTCTACATACCACCGGAAATGGCATGAAAAGAAATATCCATCTAGGATAGTTTCACCAACAATTTCTTTGATCTTCATATCATTATTCCACATACAAGCATGGGTCCTCTCAACCACAACTCAACCACAAAGCATCTTTCTGTGAGGGATTTCACCATAAGGGGACCAATTTGGAGTTCATCCATTTGTGCACCTTATCAATCATGGTAAGACAATAATGAGTCACATTTTCATCAAACAAACTATGCATCATCATGTATCAATGACAACTCATTGATCCATCTTCATCTATGCATCATATCAATTATCCATCTTTATCAATTGGTTTCCACTTTGACATCTGTCATTCTCATC
>JASDQU010199484.1:0-10076 GCA_032191745.1 Picea mariana
TTAGGTTTTTGGATGTCTAGGGTTTTTGACATTCCTGTTTATTGTAAAAGTCCTTCAGAGCCTCATTGTAATCATCTTATTGCGAATGAGTGCAGTCGTCACATCTCTTCTCAGAGATAAGTCACCGCCATTCCAACAAACTTGTTTTCCGCTGCATTTTACAACTTCAACTTACTTCCTTACTGAATAAAAAATAGTTTTATTGTATATCTATTATTTTATGTTAAGAACTTGTTAATAACCTGTATTCATTTCATTCTACTCATAAAATCTGGATCAGTGGTATCAAAGCGGTCTTCTCCTTGTCCTCTTAATTCATGTCCCCAAGAAGGTCGGAGTACAAAGAGTTGTGTCTTGAGCTTGTTTATCTTGAGGAATCCTATTAAGGAACAATACTACCTTGTTAGAATTTATGATGACTTGTATACCAAATGGAGCACACTACGGCAAGAAAGAGACCAAGTTGTGCTAGATTTCACAAATATCTTCCATAACTTGTGCAACAAGATGGGTATCAAAGATTTAGAGCGACATCTAGCGCTCAAGTATTGTGGAGCTCTACATAGATACATCCAAACCGAAATGGAATTTCTATACATCTCATCCTTGGAACCGCCTACTGATATGCTGTTAAAATCAAGTAGAAGCTCAAACAAAAGATGTAGAAATTTGGGCCTAGGAACCCCTCACAACAAAAGGCCGGAAAGGGAGGCCTCAACCCACAGAACAAAGGACAAAGAAAATATGGACAGTATCAGGAAAATCAGTCCAATCCACAAGCAAAGGACACCAGAAATACAAAGAAAGATATCGGGAAGTGGTGCAGCTTCCATAAGAGCCCTTGGCATAACAATGTTGATTGTCTCTCAAAGAAGTCGCTGGTGGCCAAAGTGAAATCCTCTGAATCAAATGCAGGTTCTGACTTTGATTCAAAACTAGAAAGGGGAAGATATATCATTTACGCAGAACCCAGTTCCACTGTTTCTACCACGAAGCTCCATCATTTTTAACCAGATGAGCCAAAAGAAGGAGAGCACCTCTTCCATTCACATATGTGGGTAAAAGGCACCCCACTGCACTTCATCATTGATAGTGGTATCCAGAAGAATTTCATGTCAGCAGAGGTCGTCAAGCGGTTGGCACTGCCAACAACTCCGCACCCACAAACCTACACCATTGGATGGCTCCACCAAGGAAGTGATCTCCGGATCAGCCAACAGTGTTGAATGTAGTATGACATCAAGCCCTTCAAAGATGATGTATTTTGTGATGTTTCTCCTCTTGAATTTTGTGAATTTTTTTGGGCTAACCTTATTTATGGAAACGTGATGATGTATATGAGTCTAGGCCTTGTAGTTTTATTATTACTTTGAACAGGAAATTGTACAGGATACCCGAGGTAGTCCCACCTAGTGCTATTTCCTTGATCTCTACTAAGCAATGTAGGAAGGTCATCTCTTAGATGGGAAAGTTTGTCTTCTTCGTGATTCTCTTTCAGAATGAGCGAAAGATCACAACCACATATAGGATCTGTACAAACGACCTCTCCACATAGCAAAAGCAAGTAAATAAGGTCATGGAATAATATTCAGATATCTTCTCCTCACCTACCGGGGTACCACTGCATTGTCAGGTCAAGCACCCCATTGATCTGACCCCCAATGCACCACTACCCAATTGGCTAGTCTATTGCTGCTCTCTGTTAGAGAAGAAGGAGATAAGGCGACATATCCAATAACTTCTCCACAAGGGGAAAATCCATCCAAGATCATCACCTTGCAAGATCCCAATTATTCTGGTACAAAATAAAGATGGAACCTGGCGACTCTGCATTGATTACCGGGCTTTGAATAAAATCACAGTCAGAAATTGGTACTCAATTCCCTGAATCAATGACCTCCTTGATCAACTCACAGGGGCCAAATACTTCAGTAGGATTGATCTAAAGTATGGCTACCACCAGGTCTCGATAGAATAGACAGTTGTATGGAAGACCGCCTTCAAGTCAAAGGAAGGCCTTTTTGAATGGTTGGTCATGCCCTTTGGTTTGACAAATGCTCCAGCCACTTTCATGAGGATGATGGATGATATCCTATGACCATTCACCAATACTTTTGTAGTGGTGTATATGGATGACATTCTCATTTACAACAAGAATTGGGTCGAACACTTGCAGCGTATTCAACAGGTTCTGCACACCCTGCAGCAGCACAAGCTTTACATCAACTTTGAAAAATTCTCCTTCAACATAAACAAGGTCCATTACCTGGGCTACATCGTTGATCATCATGTCGTACATGGGGATCCAACCAAGATACAAGTCATCCGTGACTGGCAAGTCCCAACCACACTCACTGAGCTTCATATCTTTTTGGGCCTTGCCAATTTCTACCGCAGCTTCGTGTTGGGATTCTCCCATATTACATGGGCCCTCAGCCAAATAACCATAGGTGGTGGTAAGGAGAAATTTACATGGGGCCGGTCCCAATAAAAAGTGTTTGATGATTTAAAGCATTGTTTGTGCTCAGCCCTAGTACTTTCACTACCAAACCTGCAACATCCCTTTGAGATCGAGAAAAATGCTTCAAACTATGTTGTGGGAACCGTTCTCACTCAGCATGACCACCCTGTGGCCTATCATAGTGATACACTATCAGATGTTGTTCGTAAGTACCCTACTTAAAACAAAGAAATGCAATCCAATGTGCAAGCCATCCACTAGTGGAGACATTACATTCTTGGGAAGGAGAAAATCATCCATACTAATCATAAGCCAGTGCAGTTCATGCAGACACAAGGAAAATTGTAGAATGACCTCCATAAAAAATGGTCCACATACTTGCAGCAATTCCACATCAACATCAAGTATAAAACATGAATCACCAACCACTTCATTGATTGCCTCAGCAGACTATCAGTCATAACACTCACCACGGTGCTAGACTCTTGTGGCCATGAGACCTCTAGATGGCCCCAACTCTATGAGATAGACCCAGACTTTTCCACCACCTACCAAATGTTGGGTGCAAGCGTAGTTGTCGATAATTTCCATCTTTAGGAGGGGTTGTTGTGTCATCTAGGAAATATATGTGTTCCATTAAGAGAGTGAACGAATATGATATTGGAAGCCCATTATAGTTGGTTGGTAGGACACTTCAACATCAAAAAGACAGTGGCTATGCTATAGAAACATTTCTACTATCCGAAACTTTGACAGGATGTCAGCAAGTATATCAAGTCCTGCACTATTTCCAAACCGACCACTAAGAAATAGGGCCTATACACCCCTCTCCCTACTCCTGATAGGCCATGAGAATCCATCTCAATGGACTACATGTCCGGCCTCCCGTCCACCAAGCGGGGAAATGAGTATGTTTTTTGTGGTTGTTGATCACTTTTCCCATACATATGGCCAAACCGAGGTTGTAATTCGAATGATTGTGCATATCCTTCGCATGTATAATTCCAAGCACAATAGCACATGAAAGGAGAGCCTTCCCTATGTCCAACATATCTACAATCGATCCCTACATAGCTCAACTGACCACATCCCCTTTCACGTGGGGTTGGGATTCCAACCATTGGGTCCCATAGATGTTGCACTTCCCCTTGCATTCACCTTGAAAGAATCATATCTTGCTCCAAATGAAGCTAACAAAGCCACCTAGTTCATTGAGAGGATCCAACACATCCACGAACAGGTTCAGGATATGCTACAGAAGTCCAATGATAAGTACAAGCAATGCCATGATCAACATCAGGTGCCACATAAGTTTCATGTGGGCGACAAAGTTTGGTTGCACTTGCAGAAAGAACGCCTTATAGGACCCCATCTGAATATTAGCCCACTCCATTATGGGTCGTAAACCATCACTAAGGCCATGGGGGATAATTATTTTGAGCTCAACATTCCTCCTTTCCTTGGCCTGCACCTAGTGTTCAACGTGGATCTCCTTCGCCCTTATTTCCCACCATTATTGGAAACCTCAAAAGTAGCAGAACAATTGACACCAACAAAGTCAACCCTGAATGTATACAATAGGCATAAAATGATCATATTGTGGACACATAGATCAAGGGCACTCGATAGGAAAGGATCCAACTTTATCAAGTCGTCAAAGCAGGGAAGATCCTGCACCAAGGCAAGTGGCTCACCCGAGGCCAATTTCAGCAGAAATTTCCTCATTTGATGGGGGAACTCAATGCAATGGAGACCATTGCTTCCTAAGAATGGATGATTGATACAGGTGGATATCGGTCGCCACCCACCTTTTCCAACTGGCTCAAAACAATTTTCTGGCAATTTTGGTAATTTACTATTTTTAGCAGTTTTTAACTTCTCGGGCCATTTTCAGGGTCTAAATGAAAGTTTTTCGGGATATCGGTTCTCAGTGATAGTCGAAGGATCTTATTGATCCCCCTAAATGAATCTCCTCAACGATATCTTTCCAACGATCTATCATGGGCCTGCAACGAAGATTGTATGCAAATGTTACGACCCCGAGAAGTTGATGTACTAACCTACCCAAATGGGGCCCACATGACTTTTGGTGCTTCATCTCCTAGGGTTATGTTTTTGGATGTCTAGGGTTTTTGACATTCCTAATTATTGTAAAAATTCCCTTAGAGCTTCATTGTAATCATCTTCTTGAGAATGAGCACAACTGTCACATCTCTTCTCAGAGATAAGCCACCACCATTCCAACAAGCTTGTTTTCTGTTGCATTTTATAGTTTCAACTTATTTCCTTATTGAATAGAAAACCAGCTTTATTGTATCTCTGTTATTTTTTGTTAAGCACTTGTTAATAATCTGTAGTCATTTCATTTTGCTCATAAAATCTAGATAAAAAATCTTCCTCTAACATATGGTGTTTCACCAAGGGGGAGTCAATTGTATAGTATGGGAAACCCCACACACGGAGTTCCTTATTCTAGGGGAAACATATATCCTCACATGATTAACCCATATCATGTCACTTTCTCCTCACAAGGGGCCTCCTCAGTGATTATTCCCTTAAAATATTTTATGAATCAGTTGGGAGGAGGATACTATCCTACTGGACAGGGCCATGGTGTATACCAAAACTCTACTTGGCCTGTGATATCTCAAAAGAAGTCTTTCATGGGGGCATGGCCTCATATGTTACAACAAATTCCTTTTCTAGCCATGTTAAATATGCCAGAAATGTCAAAATTGATGCACGACCCAATGCATCATGATCCATCATGGCCCCCCATCCATGCCAAGATTACCTCTGACATTTCAAAGTTTGAGGGAAAGTCTAGTGATGACCCAGGTGATCATGTGACTACCTTTCACCTATGGTGCTCATTTAACTCCCTTAATGATGATTCTATCCATTTGAGATTGTTTCAATGCACCCTTATGGGGGTTGTGACAACATGGTATATCGAGTTACCTAGGGGAACTTACCAAACTTTCAATGAGATGGTCTTTTTTTTTCTCATCCACTTCCAATTGTTAGGTCGTTACAATGTTGGCACAGATCTTGTATCAGATTTTTGTCAAGATAAAGACACCCATATCCCAAATCATATTCAAGAATGGTGTAGAAGGAAGAGATTTATTAAATCTTACATTCCTCCATAGTTTCTATTGGAATGGCTCCTCAAGTACCTATTTCCTTACCTTTCAAAGTATGTCTCTCCATCCAGAGTGACATGTGAGGAATAGGCCATATTTAAATACCAACAGTTGGATCTTACATATTCTCAATCAAGGATTCTCTACAAAACTATTCTAATGCACTGCAATCGAATTAAGATCCTAGAAGAAATTTTGGGCCTCATGTCGATGGCATGATAGGATTCATGAATGCGAAGACTACAAAACAGGTGACAAACCAACTGAAATATTTGTCTCTTAACTAGTATAAAGTAGGAGAAGCTATGAATTTATCCTCACCCAACCAGTTGGCGGATGTACATTTTGTACAGCTGTTGAACCCAAACGCTAACCAACAACCTAAACAGAACAAGAAGAAAGGCCATAATAATAATCGTAAGGGTGGAAAGAATAATAATAATAAAATCAAGGATGAACTCAATAATGATATATCTAATAATAATGTTGGCGAGGGAAAGAAAGAAAAGAGGAAGGTGAATTTTCCATGTAAACTTTGTACAGAATATCATGTTACCTAGTTGTGCCCAAAAATTGAGGAAGCCTCATGGATCATAGCACAACAGACAATTGTGTTGACTAACCCATTTTTACATAATCAAATTATGACCTTAAGAGCCTCCAACACCAGAAATGCATCGAGAAGAAGTCAAAATTCCTCGACACATGATGGTGGGAACAAATGTGTCAATATGGTCCAGTATGAGATTAGTGTAGCCACTAGGTCTCGTGATTATGGTTCTTTGCAACCAATTTTAGGTCCAGAGCATCCTCCTTTGGAAAAACCTTTGCATATTGATAATCTGGAGCCCCTACCTCGCATTATTAAAGGAGTCCTTAAGCACTCTGCTTAGAATCCTAATGCCAGAGCCTCCCATAATTACTCGATTGTTGAGGATTTTGGCCAAAACTTGTGCACGATGTCGACTGTGGAGGTACTCCAAATGTGTCCAACATAGAGGAATGCCTTGCTATCTGCATTACAATCTCTAGACCAAAGTGGCTAAAAGGTTATCAAGTTCAATGTCATGAATATCAAGCCTTGCTTTCCTTACCATGTGGAATTTCAAATCCATGTGGAGGCCTTTCAAATCTGTSTGGAGGGTATGAATATTACCATGAAACACATTGTCATTGATCAAGGTGCTTTGACATTGTAATTTCTCTATCTTGTTKCAAATGAATTGGCTCTTTGGTTCTTTCTCAGTCTATGACCATGTTAATTGCATTTGATGGACGTTGTTTTAGACCCCATGATATCTAGGGATGAWTTTAAGGATGTAAATTTATTTTAAAATGTAGAAACCTTGGCGAATCTTACTAATCCTTCATATGCCAACTATAAAATGTTTGGCGATATTTTTTTAAAAGTATTCAAATTGCTAAGGATTTTATATAGTTTGTATAAAATTTTGGCGATTTTCAAGGTAAAACAATTTTATCCTATAGAATTTGGGTGAATGATTTTTAGAATAACGAATATTGTTTTGGTAAAAGCATGGAAAATTATCCCATGAGCGAAATTTATCCCCTGAAATCATCCCTAATGGTATCCTTCCATCTTTCTCGAACTAGTTAGGCGGTAAGAATGTGGAGGTCGCGGTTGAGGTGGTCGATGCACCTCTTGACTATAATCTTTTATTGGGGCATAATTCGACTTATGCTATGAAATCCATTGTGTTGTCATTCTTCCACATTTTATTCTTTCCTCGTGAAGTGAAGATTGTGACGGTCGACCAATTGTCTTTTGTGCATCCTAGTTCTTCTACATCGATGGGACATTCATTCCCCATTATTGATAATTCCTATAAGGAAACTAATAACACTAGTGTTGGAATGTATTCCTCCTTGATGGGACCTTTTAATTTCTCAACACCAATCTCGTACATTAATACCATCTCCGATGAGTTTTCATCGCCATTGAGGTTCGTTCCTTTCTATACTTCATATCTTAATGACCTGTGGACTCTACCTTCTCTGCTATATTCTTGATACAATATATTATGTAGAACATCAAATATCTAGTAGGAAATGACAAAATAATAATGATATATCCACAAACATATCAGAAAAATACCAGATTAACACAAGAATAATCAGGACGAGAGCAACTTATTATGATATAAATGTTCACTTTCCTCTTCAAGGAGGAAGCCTCTGGTAGAGAATATATCTATTATAATAATCCCCATGACAATATATCCACTTTATGCTACTCTTATTTATACTAATTCTATCTTCTAAGGAAACTTCTAGAGGAAGATCTTTCTAGAAGTGGAAGCTTCTATTAGGTCTTCTTGCATTGACTTATTCTTCTTTATTTATTAGGACTTATTAACTAATGTTGGAATTTATTAAATAGAAAACATATCCTACTAACTAATGACCCATGGAGAGGGTTTAGGATCAGATCCTAACATGTCCTCACCCTTCAAAAGCATCCTTGTCCTCAAAGTTGCAGGTGCAGAAACTGTTGAAGTATGGTCACGGGTTCCCAGGTCACCTCCTTTGGTGTTGTTTCCTTCCACTTGATCAAGACTTCGTTGATAGTGTGACCATGCAATAGACGTTCATTTTTATTGAGAACTTCTTCTGTTTGGAGCCACAAGGAACCTTCTTCATCTAATTCTAGCATGATGGTTTGGACTCTGCAATTCTGTCCCACCACTTTCTTTAGACAAGAAACATGGAACACCGGATGGATTTTGGAATTAGAAGGAAGGGCCAACTTGTAATCCACATAACCAGTATTCTTGATGATCTATTAGGGTCCATAAAACATAGGTTCCAATTTGTGATGTCCCTGAGCTTGGAGAGATGTTCGCTCGTAAGGTTGGAGCCTGATAAACACATGATCACCTTCCTAAAAAAACCTTTATGAATGATGTTGGTCTTCTTGTTGCTTCATGCAAGTTTTTTCTATGTGGAGCTTATCCTTCAAGGCCGCTAGAGTCATTGTATGACCTTGCAACATTGTATCAAGAGAATGGACCTTGGATTTTCCAGTAAGATAGGTAATGACTGTCGGTGGAATTTAGACATACACTACTTCATATGGGGTCATTTTAGTGGTCATATGATAGGAAGTATTGTACCACCATTATTCCAAAGGAAGCCACTACACCCACTGGTGTTTTTTTTCTGAAGAAAAATAGTGCAAGTAAGTTTCCAAAAATTTATTAACTACTTTCGTTTGGTCCTCAGACTGTGAGTGATAATTTGTTCTCATGTTCAGTTGGGTTCCTTGCAATTTAAACAACTCTTTCCAAAATGTGATGGTGAAAGTTGGGTCATGATTAGAGACAATAGAGGTTGGCATGCCATGTAGCATGAAAATCTAATCAAGGGAGACTTGTTCTATGACTTTCGGTGTGAAAGTGTGAGGTAAGAGACAAAAATGAGCATACTTGGAGAGGTGATCAACCACCACCATGATGAAAGACTTGTTTGCATCTTTAGGAAGGATCACTATAAAATCCATGGATATTTATATCCATAGAGAAGATGGAATGGGTAAGGGTTGGAGGACACCTGGATACTTGACCGTTTCATCTTTATTACATTGGCACACCTCACATTTTGTGACAAATTGAAGTATATCCTTCTTCATGCTTGCCCAAAAAAAAAGAATGTAAAGCATGAGGATATGTCTTTTGGAAGCCCGAATGACCCATTATAGCTGAGGAGTGTAACTGATTTAAGATCCTGGGATTGAGTGTTGAGGAGGGTGAGGGAGTTTGGCAATCCTTATATTGAAGAATATTATCCTACCAATTGTAACCAGTGGGAGGATTAGGGTCCTCCTGTAGATGATGAATTAATTTGGAGGTAGTCTAGTGTGTTAGCCACTCTTGGTGCACTTATTCTACTATGTTATCTTTTCCATTTTTGTAGATGATTTCATAATCATAAACCAACATTTTTTTCAACCACTTATTTTGTTATGGGGATGATAGTCGTTTCTCCAAAAAATATTTCAATCTATGGTGATTTGTTTTAATATGAAAATGATGTCGCAAGAGATACGATTGCTAGGTTTGCATTGCTTGGAGAATGGCCATCATTTTTTTTTCATATGTAGATTGACGCAGATTGCGACCACTCAACATTTGGCTATTAAATGCCAAGGGTTGACCATATTGGGTGAGCACTACACATATACCCGTGATGGAAGCATCTGATTCCAACACAAAGGTTTTGTTGAAGTCAAGAGCTGCTAGGATAGGGGTAGTGCATATGGATCTCTTTAACTATGTGAAATCATTCTCAACAACAGGTGTCCAATTAAATTCATTCTTCTTAACAAGGCTAGCCAAGGGCTTAGAAATTTTTCCATAATGGTTGACAATTTTTTTGTAATAGCTAGTGAGACCAAGAAAACCCATTAGGCATTTTAAGGTCATTGGGTGTGGATATTTTTGTATAACTTG
>JASDQU010199490.1:0-12431 GCA_032191745.1 Picea mariana
GATTAGAATTGATGTTCAACTTAGAATATAAATCAAAGCAAGCCATCCACGTGGCAAAAAGAAAATAAGGGAAAAATGATTTTTATCCACCTAAGTGCCTATGTTTGCTAGATTATCCCCTTTATAAGTTGAGGGGTCTAAGTGGTGCAGTATTTAGAGCATGCATGACATCATTTTTGAGAAGGAAACTGACTTTCCCCACATCAAAAACCTTACAATTAAATTTGGTTCAAATGCGCGGCTGTAAGTACAGACAAAGGTGTGTGTTTGCGCGTGCGCGCGTGCTGTATTAAGAACCAGAGCGCATGCGCACGCCTGTGGGGTGGAATACCCGCGCGCTTGTGCTCGTGACTGAAAAAAGAAATTCTGGATAAATTTCTCTCGATTCTGCTGTGAATCGACTGTCTTGCAGGTCGGTGGAGGCCGGTTTGAGTCCCTGCAAGTTAATAAAACAGAAAGGAAAGCGAATTAAACCCAATTGAGGGAGGATTTTATACCAAAAATTCCCCAGCGGAGTCGTCAGTCTGTTCGTGCTCGAATCATCACCGGGTGAGCAAAAATGGGAGCACTGGCATGCCTTGTTGGGCTTGGCAAGGCAGAACAGGATGTTGTGGACAGAATGGTTAATAGAAACAGAAACAAACTATGATCTAACTACGAACTGAAAGCAAATAAAACTACAACAATAAACAAAGAACAACAAACATAAGACATAGATGTCAATCAATGGTTCCAGGCAGGTGCTTTATTGAAACTAGAGCGCACGCAGAAGAGAGGGACCAGGGGCTCCTTCTCCCTCCAGCGGAAGGCTCTTCGGGGCCCTCAACATTATGCTTTCCTTACAACAGAATAGAACTGAACTGAGTGATGAAAGAACTCTGTATTACACTGCTGATGAATTGATTGTCAAAGGCTGTGCTCTGAATCATCTGGACAGAGTAACGATGCTTTGAATTCCCTGTTGAAACAATGAGTCCTCGCATCCTTTTATAGCAATCTCAAGGGCGGTCTTGTAACCATCTCTAGGTGTGAATAGGGGCACATTAGGGTTCATTTAGGTCATTTAATCCACCGTATTTGCAGAGCCGACTCTGATCCGAGGGTCAAATCACCTTGGGGGCCGGTCTGTAGGCGGTCGAGAGGCCGACCTATGCAATTAATGCACCGTATTAGCAAATGCACGGCTTTGTATGTGGACAGTCGCGCGTCGGGCATGCATGCGCGCATAACACGTTTTTGTCCCGCGCATGTGCGCGCGCATCAAGCTGATGTAAAGCGCCCTTCAATTTTTGGTTACTTTGTATAGTTTTTGCCCTTCTTGAGTGCTTGTGAAATTAATTCAGTGCCATGAGTGACTTCATTGCTGTTTTGCTGATGCTGAGTTCTTGTCGCCATGTGCAGACGAAATTTCAGTGATAACACTAAGAAAAGGAAAAACAGTGCAAGAATACATGGATGGTTTTCGTAAAATAGCATTGATGTTAGATATTCCTTTACATACCCAAGAAACTCTTATGAAGTATATAGGAGGTTTACTTGCACATATTCGAAACATGGTATTTATGTTTGGACCTACTAATATTGATGAGGTTTCAGTTCAAGAAACATACATTGAAGCATGGAAAACATGGGTTGGTGTATCAAGGGGATCATCTTCAAGGAAAGAGGACAAAAAGAGGTGGAATGGAAAAAAGGAAAATTCAGTGGCAAGGAAGGAAGAGAAGCCCTCTTGCAAGCATTACACGAAAGAGGGCATGATGAGGACCATTGTTGGAAATTGCATCCCGAGAAGAGACCGAAGTGGTTCAAGAAAAGGAAAGGGAGGCAAATAGTTGCAACAACATCACGACCAACAAACTTGGGATCGAATTCAGGTGATGAATATAAAGTCTCATTGGTTGGTTTGACAGGTAAAATTGGTGATGGATTTGATTATAGAAGTAAATTGTTTCATATAAGGGTCATTATGAGACATACTAAGTTCGACATTGATAGATAGTGGATCTCAATATAACTTGATTTTAGAGGAATTGGTTAAACAATTGGGATTAAACATTCAGATGCATCATAAGCCTTACACACTTAAATGGATAAACAAAAACCATAAATTGCACATAACAAAGCAATGCACATTAAAGTTTTCAATTTCATCTAAGTTTGTGGATGAGGTAACATGTGATGTGGTGCCACTCAATGAATGTGGAATGGTCTTAGGAAGTCCTTATTTGTATGATCACAAAGTGATCTTCTACAGGGAACATAATCAATATCACTTAACCAAAGAAGGAAAAGAATATGTGGTACATGCTCATCATTTAAAAGAAAATCAATCTCTTCAAACAATGGAACAATTAAGAAAGGCAGATCATGCAAGAAACACACCTATAATTGTTTCAAATTAAGTAATTGATCTTAAGAAAGAACAAGAGATGATTGTAGAATGGAAGATCAATCACACTTTGCTTCAAGATAAGCTAATTTCGTGCAAGTATTAAAAACATATAAACTCATTTGCAGTCATATTTCTGATGTTATCATTAGTAATGTTGTCAACATGGATGATAGTGGCTTCAGTAAGATGTGAAAGAGTACAAGTGGCTAACAATATGTTGTCAGTTATCATGGTTTTTTTATAGTTTATCTTGATGAGACAGGTGCACACGATAGAGTTTAAAGATAGAGAACAAGTTAGGTGGCCTATCCTGCACTTGATGACTGGTCAATAACCTTTTGGAGGACCAAAAGGTCTTTAGTGGGGAGGTGTGATCCAAAATTAGATCTCGGGACCAAAATGGGTCCAGGAAGGCCTAAACATCAAAGTGTTCATAATGGATTCAAAACGGACTTGTGGGTAGGCCTCGTTGATGCGAACCCAATGCAACTTGAACGGGCTCAAACATACATCGTATGCGAAAGATATTATGATATGTTCATTTGGCCAAACAGGGAAAAAATGTTGACTGTACAATCTGTACAATGATGACATGGAAGTTGATTGTATGGGTCGTACAACTATACACCTAATGTGGCAGCTAAATGTATAGGCCCTATGGTCATACAACTGATGTGGCAGGGTGTGTTGGCACTGACGTGGATAGGTGTATATGTGGACGATTCAGATCGTGACATGTGGCACCACTGCAAGGGTCTCACGTGGCATGAGCTAACGTGGAAGGTACAATTGGCATGGGCTAACATGAACAGGATGTTGACTGGGCAGACACATCAGTGGACAACTGGTTGAATCTAGTTTTGACACATGGCATATTATATGGGTGAATATTATGGTGCCACGTGGCACCCCTCCATTGGTCGTTGGTTGTTGTGGTAAGAGATTGTTTGAGGGTCTGTGGGGGTCGAACCCATGACCTCCATGGGTAGCCAAATCTTTACGTAGGCTAGGCTACCATCCTGCCTACACAGTGGTTCTTACCACAATATGGTTTCGTTAATATTTAAAGTTGCAAGGTTTGTAATATGGGCAGAGTAAGAGCTGGGGCCTAGCCCCAACCCCCAACGAAAACTCTCCATATGATCATTAACATAGAACCATACCACATATATTGGCGTGTAGGAATTTGATTATGGTTTTAGCCCTATATACAACCCTGGATCTCGGTCACATGTAACCTCCCATATGGCCCGACCTACATATATCGTTGATGTGGATTCTGGGGTCAGTGATCGGTCAGCTAGGCTATCCTGCCGACCAAGGGTGTGACCAAGCATTAGAGACTAGGGGCCAAACAATTGGTGTGGGTGCGTGGTGTTTTAGCCCGCGACCATATGGCCCAGTGCACACGATCAAAAGTCAGAACTAGAGAGGGGGATATGCCCAGTCTAGCGCCTAGCCACATGGTGGGCACCCATATGCCCAAGAGCGCGGAGGAAGGGGGATGTGCCCTTATATTTTGAAAAATTGGGTTTTTTAACTATGTAATATGATTTTTAGTGATTTTCTTAGCAGTTTTGAGGGATTTTGGTAATTTTTGGAGGATCTTGGGCCCTTTTTGAGGCTAGATCTTGGGGAGAAGTTGGGAGGTGGTTACCAACTTCAGGCCTATATAAACCAGAGGATCTTGAAGCCATGAGGGAGGTTCAAAATAGAAAAATGCTGAAGAATTGTTGACACAAATCCATTTTTATGTAGGGAAGCCATTGAGGATAGCACCTTTGTGGGCCATTTGTGGGAGCTTCGTTCATCCGTTTTCAGTGCCGTCAGCTTTTTTGGATTCTTGAGATCTGGTAGAAAATGAAAAGATCAATTTGTAATCCTTTTGGCACTTTTATGATGTACTTTTAAATCTTTTAAAAAAAATAAGAAAGCCTCACCCGCTGAGACAAAGACCCGAAGACGTAGGCGAGATTGTCGAACTCCGTTATCACTTTGGTGTTTATGGTTTGATTTTCTTCATGCTTATTTCCATATCTGTATATGTTTATATGGCTTCCATGTTTCTTCATTAATTCTTCCTCTTTCATTCAATTACTAAATGGTAAATTAACACATGTTTTAAAACTCAACCATTGGCGTTAAAATATCTTTTCATCAAAATAATGGCCAATTGAATGACTGACAAGAAAGTACCACAAACTTCCCCTTCATATTGAAAAAGGGCGGACTGTAGGTTACGTCTACAAGACACTACAAATATCCTAAGGGGGGAATGGAGAAGAATACCAGAGAAGGAAAAATGAAACATGCACAGGATGAGAGGATATGGAAAAAAAAAATTATATGCGCAGAGAAGAGTGGTATGGAGAGAGACCCTAGGAAAAAAAATATCATATCCATGGAATGAAGAATGAAATAAATGACCGATAAGAGAAAAGGCTTAGAGACAAGAAACATAGCACAAGAGCATGAGTGTGTCGATTGAGAAATAAAATTATATCTTTCTCGAAGAAAATAGGAAGCTTTTCCAAGTTGTTGATGATCACCCTGAACAAAGATGAACTAGATTCCCTAACTGGAGGAATAATGGAATGCAACTTGGTGCTTACTGGACAGAAATTGGCACTGGAAGGGGAGGTCACTGAGGCACTGTTAAGAAAAAAAGGGACTCCCTTGTGCAGAGGAAATCCAGTTGAGAAACCATCTGATAAACCTTTAGAGACCTAGATCTCAGTGGGAAGCGACAACTTATGTTGTGTTAGAGGAATAAGGAGAGTAACCTTCTAGGATCATCACAGAATGGGAACCTTTCTGAGTCAATTTCCTTGGTGTTATCATGTCTTGGCACGGGGGTGGCATGTTGTAGGAAGTGACTCTTCAACAAGGCCTAAGGTTGGGAGGAAAGGTGTCCTCTCTCAGTCAGTTGGATTGGATCATTTCCTCATCAGATAAGTGTTCATCTATGTTGAACTGACTATGCATGATTTATATGAATGCTCATGAATAGAACAATTGTGTGTTAGTACATTTGAATGTTTAAATCCAAGAGACTATTTGTATACTTAAATTATGACTTGAATGAAGTAATATGAACCATGTGTGATGTATACTAATGCCTAGGTAAGTTGTAAAAATGAATGATTGAATGCAACTGTCGTTCATTCAAATACCCTATATTTTCCCTATGTGGAGAGTATGTAGATCATGTAAGGCCTTAGGATTAAGTTCGATAGTTTTTAAAGGCTTTAGAATTATCTTGAATTCTTGAAATTCAGGGACCGAAGTCTTAGAGGAAACGAAAGATGGCTAAGTCCTTAGAGTGGATAGTAATGATTTTGTAAACCCTATGTTGGACAACAAAGAACCATAACCGTTGATCTGAATGGATCGTGATCGTCGATCGATGGGAATTCATAGTTGTTGTGTCAGAGATATCCCTCGAACACTGTGGAAATGACTCCAAAAAAAACATGTCGATGTGAGACCTTTGGAAGGAAACCTCATGTATAGTGAGAATAGCTCCAAAGAAAAGACGTTGGCATCAATCCAATATGAACCATAGATCTGGAAGCTGGGGGGATAAATCCCCAACCATTGATCATTACAGGTCCCACTAGTAATTTGGGAGGGTGAGATCCGATGAGGAGTGTAAGTGCGAAGACGTGTGTGAGTAGTTGATTAGTTGAATGGATGGACCATGATTCTAGCCGACCCAACGTTGAACTTTTTCGGAATATGACTTAGACAGATTTAGAGTAATCCTTCGATGGCTTAGGAATGAAATTCTAGTAGAGTGAATATATAGATCATTGGTCAATGAATGGAGATAAGGCATGATAGCCACCGATCTATCGTGAGTCCTGTTTAAGTCAATAGAATGTAGTTATAACATCATGGCTGATGTGACATGCCAGCGGAGCAGTCAGATTGAGTTAGAGTGAGAGGTGTCACTTACCCACAAGTGGATGATTAGAATGGGGTCAACCAGGCAGGAAAACCTTAGGCCCCAAATCAATATCAACTGTCTATAAGGAGATTACGACTTACACTTATGACCACCCATCAAGCAAAGGGGTATATTTCTCGATACCTTGATATTGGAGCAGGGAAACTACTTGAAATGTTATAGCTCCGAAAATATGACATCAAAAGCAAATATCCTTCGATACCATGTTTGTCAGAGGTGATTGTTGAGAGTACCAACAAAGAGTATGAGTGATAGCTTCGATGGTCTTGCGTGGAGTGGAACCTCCTCATGGTAGAATATACATTCACCACGTAGGTGCAACGTAGTCGTCATGCCATATGGAAAGTGTGTCGAGGTGTCACATGGATGCCATATGTCAATGGTATATAGGTCTAAGACCAAGGAACCTTGGAAAGGCCATAAATTTTGATCTAGAGATCTGTTTTGAGCGAAATTGTCACTGTTGGAAAGTTCTCGACGAGAAGAAGAAAATGAGGCTTAAATAAGAGGGGATGAGATAGTTTAGGAAAGTGATAATTCCAATACCCCATCCCTTAAAATGATACTTAAGGGTCAAGTGTGTTACATATATGTTGTGTGGTATTCCATCTGGTACATTCCAGAGTCATGCCTTGGTTTGGTACTTTCAATATTTTCGTATGAGTCCTTCCAAACATTTGGCCTTCTGCTACTCCTCATGCTTGATGATGGAGGATTACTTAATTCCTTACTTCCAACATATCTCTTCATATCGAATTCAACACATTATGCTCTAGGACATAGATCTAGAGTCATTTTAAGTACCTTGGGGCTTGAAGTTATCAATGGCAGGTTCCCTCACTATTGATAGTGGGAATACATCAATGTCCCCTGATCGACAGATTCTGTCAGGTGTTCAACATAATCCCCTTATTAACAGTTGTTAGATTGTACTAGGTACCTTGACGCCCATTATCATTATCAATGGGTTGTCTCATGTTTGTTAATGGTATACATCAATGACTAGTAATCAAACTATGTCTCACTATGTTCAACTTCAAGACATATATTCACATAGTGTAGACTTGTACCACAATGGATTGTTTTGAAGATCCTGGGTGAAGTATGAGCATCACATATTTTGTGCTCCTATCCAACTTGTATTGATTTTACCACCCTCTTCGACATTGGTACTTGTAGAGGATCAATTTGTTCACTCCATTGGTTCTATATATCCTCTATTTGATTATGAGACATAGCTCCACTGTGTATATATTCATGACTATGATCTACATTTTTGCATGAATCCACCATGTATTTTCTCATGGCCATGATTGCTAGTTCTATATATTACATGGATCCACTGTGTACATTTTTCATGTCCATAGACATCGATTATGCTTTCATTACTCATGAATATGTAGTGTACTTGATTTGGAGATCATGCTTACATCACTCCTGAGCATGGTCATGCCGGACTTGGGAAGAGAGTATCTTACTTGTTTCTGTTGTAGGTATTGTTTCAAAATCATAATCGATCTTCAACTACTCCTACCAAGGCCCCTCCACAATCTCATGACTACTTTGTAATGTATTTCGGCCATCATTTTCTCTTATGACCTCACACATTAGGGGGAATATGTTATAGCATCATTTGACACCACATATGATCATGATGACTCATTGGCCTTAGTTACATCCATTTCCTTTCTTACATGACCAAAATCCCCCTTTTAGTCCCAAAATATACTTAAAAAATCCCATTTTTCTTGATTTATGTGACTCTCCTTAAAGAAACTCGTGTACATACATGCCTTTTTAGTTAGCAACCCACCTACATGTTAAATTGGCTTAAAAGAATAATCAATCTCGATATTTCAGGCGAAGTTGACTAGTTCCCTAGGTTCGTGACATCATGTAACCCATCCATAACTACTCCAACAGTCAAAAGGGAGTATAAATTAGAGAATTGGGGTGGAGGAAAAATATACAAGAGAAATGAATCCTTATGCTGACATTTTCAGTATAGTCTTGCAAGTACCCTTTTCCCCTTTCATATGATATTGTCCTCCCCCTCTGAAAACCCTTGTTTTTAGAATTTGTGTTCTCCCTATCTTGTTAGGAAGAAAGCATTTTCCTTCCTTGGACTTGTTGGAACAAAAAGTTTTTGATGTTTTGCTTGTCATATATGGCCTTGGGTGGAGGAAATTAGAGACCAGTTTCAGGACCATGCCACAATGGTTACATGTTGTAACCAACTTCTATGCTTTTAATAGTAAAAATATCTCATTATCATTTAGTTCTATTTGTTGATTCACAATTTTAATGATATTATTTATATCTTGTTTTGAATCTATTATGTAAATTGAAATGATCATGTTTAGTTAGTTATCATATAACTACGTATTTGTAGTTGTTTGTCTCTTTGTTTGCATAAGTTTTCAGATGATTGTTGTGCAAGAGTTCTAGAGAAAACGTTCTTGAGCATGATCAAGTTCAAACATTGGATTCTAGGTTTGTTCTCTTTTCCATCCTTTGAAAGTTAGTTATTACAAAGTAGTTACTTTTAATTAACTACCTGATTTGATTCTGAGAGGTATTTTAGGGTACCTCCCTATTGTGGCCCTGAACCATAGCCATATGATTTAGTTTTCTATAACAAGGATTTATGCAACCTTGGACAAAAAGCAAGATGAATTTTAGTCTCACATGATTGAAGTGGAAGGTAAGCTCCATGATCTACCTATAGATGTTTTAATTTATTCAAGAGCTATCCATAGTTACATTGATCCTAATATTGTTGAGATATTTCATTTTTAAAGGAGAAATCTTGGGAAATCTTGGCTAGTTGAGTTAGATATAGGAGCTAAAAGAAGAATCAATGAGTTAGTTGAGGATTGTCCAATGAACATGAATGGACTGAGTACCAAGGCCGATTTGAACATCATACCTTTGGGATCATATCATTTCCTAATTGGTATAGATTGGTTAGATAAACATCATGCTTTCTTTGATTTTTATAAAAAGGATTTCACTTGTTTTTATGAAGGAGGGAACTTGAGAACAATTCAGGGTATTCTAAGGGAAGTATCTATCATAGAGATTTCAACCTTGCAACTGAAAATAAGCTTCAAGAAAGGATTTCAAATATATGTAGCCCATATGGGAGAGGCAACTAAGGATAATGTGCCAAGTTTTAAGGACCATCCAGTCTTGAAAGAATTTGAATATGTATTTATAGAAATACCAGGGTTTCCACCAAAGAGAGATATATATTTCTCCATCAATTTGATGCCTAGATATTCCCCAATGTCCAAGACTCCTTATAGGATGAGTACACCGGAGTTGAAGGAATTACAAATGCAGCTTGAAGAGATTTTGAAGAAGGGGTATATATTCCCAAGTGTGTCACCTTGGGGTGCCCCAATGTTATTTGTCAAGAAAAAGGATGGAACCTTGAGTTTGTGCATTGATTTAAAACAACTAAACAAGGTGTCTATGAAGAACAAGTATCCTTTCCCAAGGATAGACGATATTTTTGATTAGGTGAAACATGAAAATATATTCTCCAAAATTGACCTCAGTTTAGGATACCATCAAGTGAGAATTAAAGAAGAGGATATCAACAAGACAACATTTAGAACAAGGTAAGGCCATTATGAGTTTACAGTGGTACCATTTGGGTTGTCAAATGCACTAGATGTATTCATGTGTTTGATGAATGGTATTTTAAAACATTACTTGGATAAGTTTGTCATTATCTTCTTGGATGACATAATTATCTACTCTAAGTCTGAAGAAGAGAACGAGCAACACTTGAGGATGGTGCTATAAGTATTAAGGGAACATCAACTGTATGCTAAGCTGAGCAAGTGCTCATTTGATCAGAGGAAAATTCACTATTTGGGCCATACCATCTCAGAGAAAGGGATAGAATTGGATCCTGAGAAGATAAAATCCATTGAAGGATGGTCAACACCAAAGAATTTCTCATAGGTGAGATTAATCATGGGACTTGCAGGTTATTACAAAATATGTTTTTTAAGTTTTTTCAAGGATTGCACATCCAATCACTTCCTTGCAAAAGAAGGGTGTGAAGTTTGACTAGACCTCTCAATGTGAGGAAAAATTTCAACACTTGAAGAATTTATTGACAAGTGCAATAATATTGAATATTGTTGATCCAAATGAATATTTCATTGTGTGCACCGATGCTAGCAAGGAAGGGATCGAATGAGTACTTAGCCAAAATGGGCATGTGATATGCTATGAGTCAAGGAAGTTTGAGGAACATGAGAGGCACTATTCCACTCATGATTTAGAATTGGCACCCATAGTTCATGCCTTGAATATGTGGAGGAATTATCTTATGGGAAGAATATTTAAGTTTAGGACAAATTGTAGCAGTTTGAATTATTTGTTTGGATAGCCAACTTTGAATGCTAGGAAAATCATATGGTTGGAATTCCTTAATGAGTATGAATTTGATATAAAGAATGTCAAAGGAAAGGAGAACAAGGTGGTTGATGCACTCAATAGAAGGGTCCATGAAATGCATTCTACAACCATTAGCATGTACAAATATGATTTGAAAGACGTAATTTTGGAAGCTGCAAAATTAGACCAACATTATTTGGAAACCAAAGAAAAATTACGACAAGGTAATTTGCTGCAGAAAACTAAAACTTATGAGCTGAGAGAGGATGGAATCCTCATGTACAGGGGGAAATTTCATGTCCCTAAATCTCAGGAGCTGAAAAATATGGTGTTGAGAGAGATGTATAATGTGCCTTATGTTGGGAACCTAGGTTACCAGAAAACCATTGCAACTGTAAAGAGCCAATAGTTTTGGCCTAGTATGAAGAAATAAGTGGTTGAGTATATTGCTAGATGTCTATAATGTCAGAAGGTCAAGGGTGATTACAAACATCTAGTTAGACTTCTAGAACCTTTTCCCATTTCTGAGTGGAAATGGGAAGTGGTGATAATTGATTTTATCACCAAGCTACCCTGAACAATGAAGCAACATGATTCCATCATGATGGTGGTGGATAAGCTAACTAAAGTTGTTGATTTTATTCCAGTGAAGTTATCTCACAAAGAAACAAAATTGCAAAGATTTACATGAGAAATTGCTAGGCTACATGGCATGCCTAAGGAAATTATTTTTGATAGGGATCCAAAGTTCACATCCAACTTTTGGAAGGGATTATTTAAAGTATTTGGGACAAATATGAATTTGAGCACATCATATCACCCATAATCAGATGGGAAAACAAAGAGGGTCAATCAGATGATTGACTATATGTTGAGGATGTATGTGATGGATAAACCATCAAACTAGGAATATTATTTACATCTAGTTGAATTTTCTTATAATAATGGGTATCAAACATCTTTAAAGATGAACCCATTTGAAGCATTATATGGTAGAAAGTGCAACATGCCAGTGAGTTGGAACAACCCAATAGATAGAGAAATGGTCAAGACAAAATTAATCAGAGAAATGGAAGAGAAGATGGTAAAAACAAACAAAAATTTAAAGGATGCTCAAGACATGAAGAATAGTTATGCAGACAAGGGGCCAACTCAGAAATAATTTAAAGTGGGCAAGCATGTATTATTGAAAGTGAAAGCTAAGAAGAGTTCACTAAAATATGGGACCTACCCAAAGTTAGAAGGAATATATTATGGACCATCTGAGATCCTGGAAATGATTGGTCATGTTGCATACATGCTTGCACTTCTTACATCCATGTGCATTCATAATGTGTTTCATGTGTCTTTTCTTAAAAAGTATGTGCCCGATGCTAATCATGTAATTGATTGGAATGTGATTTAGGTGGAGCAAGAAGGCGACTTCCGAGTTCAGCTGGTATGCATACTAGACAAGAAATTCAAGCTACTCTGGAATCAAGAAATAGGGAGGGTAAAGGTCTAGTGTACCTATTATGTTCCTGGAGATGTGACATGAAATCATGAAGATACCATGCGAGAAGAGTACCCACATATTTTTGGATATTTTTGAATAATTGTGTTGTACATGTGTATATAATGCATCGAGGACAATGCATAAATAAGGGGGAGGGG
>JASDQU010199491.1:0-11700 GCA_032191745.1 Picea mariana
TGGGGAGCAATCCCCATATTTAAAATTGAATGGAAGTTGGTGCAGTACACTAGTTGGGTCATGGAGACATGACTACAATGAAATATAGAGTTACCTCCATGAAAGAAGAAGAGCTATATTCAGTATCAGTTATTGAGCCACCCTCTGTTTTAGATGAAGATGTTGTTGTTAGAAAACTAGAGGAGTTACTCTCATATTTTAGTAGCCACAATGAGGATTAAGAAATCATTCTCAGCCATAGAACAGGTGCAGGTGCAAAGTCCCAGTTCCAGAAGAAACAGTTGTAGAGAGAGTAGAGGACACACTCCCAGACAGTGAGATAGATAAGTTTTTTTCCTAAAGCACATAGAGAGAGCACATGATTGTGTAGATTGAGTTGCAGTTGAGAAAGTGTACCAGATTGGTACAATGTAATGAGAAAAATTGATCTGAAGATTGAAGATAGAAAGACTCATGTCTTCCAGTTGAGGAAGGATCTGTACATGTTGAAACAAGCTCCTAGAGCTTGATATTGTAGAGGATAGACAATTTTCTAATGAGCTTGGGCTTTACCAAGAGTAAAGTTGATTCTAACCTCTACCTCAAGGTTATGAATGATGACCCAGTGATATTGATGCTATATGTGGATGACTTATTATTAATTAGAGTAGAAAAACTCATCACCGAGTGTAAGAAGAAGCTCGCTTCAGAATTTGAGATGAAAGACATTGGCCTAATGCATTATTTCTTAGGTCTTGAGGTATGGTAGAGCCCAGAGAGAATATTCCTTACCCAAGGGAAGTATGCAGTTGAAATCCTGAAGAGATTTGATATGTTGGAGTGCAAGTCCATCAATACACCCATGAAAACAAAGCTGAAGCTTCTGGTCGACACTTCGTCAGAATTGATTGATGCCACACTGTATAGACAAATCATTGGATTGTTGATGTATCTGATGAACACCATACCAGATATTTGTTTTTCTATGAACACTTTGATTCAGTTTCCGGTAGAATACAAACATGTTCCCCTAGTTGTTGCAAAACATGTGATGAGGTACCTTAAGGGTACATTAGATTATGGTCTTAGTTATGATGGAGATCATAATTTCACACTGAGTTGGTACACTAATTCACATTGGGCTGGAAGTGTCTCTGACAGGAAGAGAACTTCAGGATGATGTTTCACTTTGGGATCAACCATGATGTCAAGGCAGAGTAAGAAGCAATCAAGTATTTCTCTTAGTACAGCGGAAGCATAATACATTGTTCCATGTTCTACCAGTTGTGAAGCCATATGGCTTCATAAGTTTTTGATTGGTCTATTCGACCTAGAGATGGAAGCAACCACGGTCCTATATGATAACCAGAGCTGGATAAAGATGACATATAATCCTATATTTCATGACAAGTCAAAACACATAGAGATACGATACCATTACATCCGTGACATGGTGTAGAGAGGAGCCATAAAGCTTCAATATCTTGGCACGGATTAATAGGTTGCCGATGTGTTGACCAAGCCTCTATCTCATGTAAAGTTTGAGGACTTTCAAGATAAGCTCGGTATAGTCCGAAAGGACCTCCCTCAATAGGGGGAGTAGTGTTGTGCTGATATGCCAGCCTAGCGTTGCACTTCCATCTCAATTATTGTGTCAAGATGCCAACCTAGTGCTGTGATTCCAGCTTAATTGTTGTATTGAGATGCCAACCAAGTGTTGTGATTCCAACTTAATTGTTGTGTTGAGATGCCAGCCGAGTCTTGTTCTTCCATCTCAATTGTTGTGGTGAGATGCCAACCGAGTGTTGTGCTTCCATCTTAATTGTTGTGTTGAGATGTTAGCCGAGTGCTTTGCTTCTAGCTTAATTGTTGTTTTGATATTCCAACTTAATTGTTGATGCCAGCTTAATTGTTGATGCCAACTTAACTACTGTGTTGAGATTCCATCTTAATTGTTGATGCCAGCTTAATTACTATGTTGAGATGCCAGCTTAATTATTGATGCCAGCTTAATTGCTATGTTGTGATTCCAGCTTAATCGATGTGATGATGTGGTAGCTTAATTGTTGTGATGCCATCCTCATGTTGATGGCATGCCAACCTCGTCCCATGATGATGTGCTAGCCTCGTGCTATGATGATGTGTCATCTTAAGTGTTGTGATGCCAGCCTCGTGCTGTGATGATGTGTCGACTTTGTGCTATGATGATGTGTTGTCATCTTCATGCTGTGATGCCAGCCTCATGGTGAAGACTCTCAGCCTAGTGCTAATGTTGATGATGCTCTAGCCTTCGTTCTATGATGTTTTTGTTGTTGATGATGCTCCATCCTTTGTGCTATGATATTACTGCTTTTGATGTTGCATCATCCTTGTGTTGTTATTGATGATGATGATGTATTAGTGTTATACTAATCCATGTTGATGCAGTTTATGATGATGATGCCACTTCATCTTCTTGTTGAAGTTGATGATGATGATTCCACTTCATCTTCTTGTTGAAGTTGATGATGATGATGCCACTTTAGCCTCTTGCTAAAGATGATGATGATGATGCCACTTCATCTTTCTATTGTAGTTGATGACAATGATGCCACTTCAACTTTCTACTGAAGTTGATGATGATGATGCCACTTCAGCTTCTTACTGAAGATGTTGATGATGATGCCACTTCAGCTTCTTGCTAAATATGATGATGATGATGCCACTTCAGCTCCTTGCTGAAGATGATTATGATCATGATGATGATGTCATTTCATCTTTCATGCCGAATATGATGATGTCACTTTAGCCTCACGTTGAAGATGATTATGATATTACCTTAGCCTCTTGTTGATGAGAATGATGATGCCATTCTAGCTCTCTGCTGTGAATGATGATATTGATGATGAGAAAAACTTCCAATTATTTATAGATATGCCAGTCAGTGTTCCAAGATGTTGTTGATGATGCTTCCCTCTCTCTCGCATGATGCTATTGTAGAATACCCTTGTTGTTAAGGGGGAATGTTGAAATAATGTAACTGAAAAGAGTATTCTAATTATTATTGATGTATTATTCATTATATCAATCCCCTTTTGTGAATTGATCATGTCTGGTATTGTAATTGACCAAATCCCCTTTTGTGGATTGGTCAAACCCTAATTGTAATGGGATAAATGAAAAGTCGGCCCCATAATATATTAAAGTGGTTATAACCACCCAGATTGAGATGTTGTCCCTACCAATGAAAGACACCTCACTCCAACGCTTGCCAGATTGTATAAACAAGAGAGGCTAGCACCTCATTTGGACACACACTTGTTAATCAGAGCGCAAGTCTGGAGCTGCAGTTGGAGAAGAAGAAGAGAGAGAGAGAGGCACACTTCTTGGAGAGCACTTTCTATATTTGTTTGATTTATCTCTTGGCATTGTATTGGATATCTATATTAAGGAAGTTTTTGTTGTGTTTTCTCCCCCATGAGGGTTTCCCAGGATAAATGATGTGTCTCTTGTGATTGTGTATTTCTCAATGATCCTATCTATGATATTTTTATCTAATGAAATTAAACTCAATAATAGCTTAAACCTTAACATATGGTTGAGTGAAATGTCCTTCCGAAGTATGTAGTTGCACAAATGTTTTATAAAATATAAGTGTATCTATTTCCCGAGTGATCCCATGAATTTAATTATTGTGCTTAATTATGTATATGTGATTGGGTAATTGTTTTTATGAATGAGTTATTAGTTGAATTCATGGTCATTTAGAGTGTTGTATATGCATCTAATTATGAGTATCATAAATTAGTTGAATATCTGTTTAAATCATGGCTAGTAAGCTACAAAAATTGATTAGCGAAAGAAAGCTTCATTTTTATGGGTATTTCTACAAGCAATTTTCCATGGCTAAGCCGGGAAACATTACAGAATGGTACCGAAGCTCAAGGCTCAGCATTGAGCTTGTATGGGCAAAGATCCATCATGAATTGAGAAGATTCGTGGTTGCAGATATCATCCTGTGACGAATTGGGGAAAAATGAAGAACCAAAGTTAAATTCCCAATTTTTGAGCCGATTTTAGAGTTTTAGTGCTGCAGAGCAGATGAAGAAGAAAATTTATGGCATTTATATGCAAGTTGCAAAGTTGAATTCGGCCTTGGGATTTGAATCCCTATGTGTTTTAGGGCGACTATGAATTTTTGCAAATGGATGGCCCATATAAATTCAACCTGGAAAATCAAATGTCGAGATCCAATCACAAAAGGTTCATTCAGGAAGAAGGTTTCAGAAAGACTCCAGATTCAGGTGTGGGGTTGAGTATGAAGAAAGGATTCCAATGAAAGAAGCCTAAAAACACAATATTTGTATTATCAGTCATATTCGTTCTCAGCCGTAGACTTCTCAAAAGGATGGTTTTGGAAGATATGAGTTCATACATAAGGATGAGTTTGAAGAAAGGAGTCTGGTCGTACAATCCTAGAATGATCTTGGCCATTGATCTACATTTCTCGTAGCCATTTGATTTCTTAGAAATGTATAATAAAAAATATCTATTTGAAAGGCTTAGGGAAAGGTAATTTCACCTTCCAAGTGACTCATTCCAACCGAGGTAACTAGTGCATAGTTTTGGGAGCCCGAGATGATCCTCGCCATTGAGTGGCACAATTTTTTATCGTCCTATGTATCGAACGAGCATATTTCCTTGGAAGGGATAACAACGAACGAGAATACTGTGAAATCTATGACATGAGTGTGCCATGTCAGAGGAAATTTCATCAAGAGTGGCTGAATTAGAGAATTCCACATGGAATTCGAGTGCATGGCTTCAGGAAGAATGATTTTGAAGAGCCTTCAAAAGAGGGTTGTTAGAAGGTTCATTTGGGGAGGAAGTTATGATGGATAAAGTTTGACAGAGAAAAATCGATAGGATATCAGACATCATAGTTCAGAAGGGTCAAAAATAAATGAAACCCAATTTCCAATGGAGTTTTCCTGACAAGAAGAGTCTTATAGTCTTTCAGACTGTGGATTTTGGAGACATCCATGTACCCAACAATTTGGAATTATGATGGGAAGAGTATGAGAAAGATGTTTTGAAAGGATTACAAAGGTCTAGCTACAAATTGGAGAGGATAGGAATATCAACAATTGGGATTGATCCCAATTTTGAAAGAAATAGTTTTGATCTAAAGACTATTACAACAATGAATTAGTGAAATTTTCCATAAAAATTCTAGTTTTTGACGGTCTTTATCTTGCAGGGCATTTTTGAGGGCCTAAACAGATTTTTTGGAAACTCAAGTTTGTAAGAGATTGTGTATCCTCCTAGGACACACAATGTTTTATTATAAAGTGATATATCTCATAAAGATATTTTTGGAAATCTAAATAGTTCACCAAACAGAGCTTGTACGAGGGAGTTACAACCAAAACGATCAAGGGTAAAGTTTAATACCATATTTATTTTAGACGGTATAACTCGTAGCTTAGGAGTCGGTTTGGGGCTGAGGAGAAGTATATGGAAATATCATGGACTGTATAAGTCATCCATGGAGCCATATTTGAGTTCTAGGTATCTAAACATGTGCCGGTAGAGAAGGGGCACACCTATAACATGTAGGGTTAAAAAGGGGAAAATGGTCAAAACTTTTGAAGACCATAACTTTTTTCTCGCAACTCAGAATTGGGAAAATGAATAGTCAATGGAAATTTCTTGATGAGGAGAATCCATATATTAACCATTAAAATTATTTAAATCTGAAAATCTTACAGTCAACTCAAAATAAGATGACTGGTGGAATTAAAGGGCATCCACTTATGAATCCTTTTCCAAATTGTGTATGCATTTATTTTCATCTAACATAAAAAAAAATCATGAACATTTTCTATAGAATTAGAATTTCATAGAAGAAGTTTGGTTTCTATATGAGAACCAAAACAATGGAATATGCCCAAGGATCCTATAGTCATGAGGAAGAGATCATAAATGTGCATGTCAACATGGGTAATGTTGAGATATAGTCAAATGGAAAAAGAGGAAGGAAGGATCCTGTAACTATGAGAATCTTTCATAAACAAGTGTAGATATATGGAGCTGATAATGAAAATATCATGAAGGATAAACAAGAGATACTTCAAATTTTGAACATGCTGCAGAAACAAGCCAATAAATACTTTGGCATCATCATTCCCTAGATCAATCCACTAGGAGAGGTCATGGTATTTCAAGTCCAAGGAGCAGCCAAATGTGTCCCCTGTTAGGAGGTATATGAGAAGGCCCGAGGGAAACATATTGCACCGTGCGCTCAGGAAGATCAAACCACCAAATTTTAGTGATGAGCATAGGAAGGGAAAATAGGCCAAGGCCTAGCTATTGGAAATGAAGACAAATTTCTAGCTGCATGATTACCCCTCGAGGGTAAAAACAAGAATTGCAACCTACCACTTGCAAGGAAACACAACCATGTGGTGGGATCAAATTAAAAAAATCCAAGCATCTTGATGAGAACATGATCTCATGGAGGCAGTTCAAAGGATATTTCCAAGACAAATATTTGTATGAGCATTACTATGAGAGGAAGTTGAAAGAGTTATTTGAACTCAAGTTGGAAAGCATGATAATGGATGAGTACAAGAAGGTGTTCTTTGAATTGTTGAACTATGTTGACTTCATAAAGGATGAAAAAATCAAAATACAAAGGTTTCTTAGTGGGTTACCCTCCTTATACAGTGACAAGATACAATGTGATAACCTGAGGACTTTGGAAGAATACATAAGGAGATAAAGGCATCTCTATGAGCAAAGAAGAGGGAGGCTAGTCTTTCAAAAGAATTGGAATGCAAATATGAAAGGAAAGAGGGAGAAAAGGTAGAAAGGATTTAAGCCACCCTTTTTCAAAAATAACTCTCAAGCAAATCAACAATGCTAGTCATCCCAAGATGAAAACAAGACAACTAATTCTTTTGGTAAAAGGATAAGGAAATAACCTGTACAATGTTGGGGATGTGAGGGGAATAGATTGTATAAGGAATTCCCTCAAAAAGGAGAAAGAATTAGGATTGTCCATAACATCCATGAGGCTGAAACAATGGAAGATATGGGAGGAATCATGTCAAGGATCTATGTAGCCTCAGAAAACAAGCAAGCAGCGTATTAGTCCCCCATGATTGAAGTGTAAGGTAAGATTGATAATCAACCCATATAAATTTTAATTGATTATGGAGCTAGCCATAGTTAAATAAACTGTAACAATATTCAAACATTTCACTTGAAAAGCAGCAATCATAAGAAATATTGGTTAGTTTACTTAGACATGAGGGATAAGAGAAGATAAATGAGTTGGTTAAAGATTGTCCAATAGACATGAATGGACTCAACAAAAATGTATATGTGAACATTATACCTTTGGGTTCATATTATTGTCTATTTCACATGGATTGGTTGGAAAAACACCATGATGACTTAGACTATTGGAACAAGACAATAAATTTTTTCGATGAGGAAGTGAAGTAGGGTAAGATTCAAGGAATTTTGAGAGGTGTAGTTGTTATAAAAATTTCATCCAAGCAACTGAAAAATAGTTTCACGAAAAGATGTCAAATTTGTGCAGCCTGTATGGAAGAGGAAACTAGAAATGAAGTGACAAGTCTTGAAGACCATCCGGTCTTGAGGGATTTATAAGATGTTTTTAAGGAAATACCAATACTTCCACCAAAGAGAGACATTAATTTCTCTATTGATTCGGTGCCAGTTGTTTCCCCAGTATCCAAGACACCTTATAGAATGGACACAACAGAGTTGAAAGAATTGCAAATGCACCTTGAAGAATTATTAAATAAGGGGTATATACACCTAAGTGTGTCACCTTAAGGAGCTCTAGTTATTTTTGTGGAGAATAAACATGGAAACTTAATGTTTTGTATTGATTTTAGACAATTGAACAAGGTCACTATAAAAACGAATATCCCTTGCCAAGGATTGATGATTTATTTGATCAACTGAAAGGTGAAAGAATATTTTCTAATATTGACTTGAGATCAATCTATCATCAAGTGAGGATTAAAGAAGAAGATATAAGAAAAAAAACATTCAGAACAAGGTATGGGAATTATGAATTCATGGTAGTGCCATTTGGACTATCAAATGACCTGACTATTTTTATGTGTCTAATGAATGGAGTGTTTAGGTACTAACTAGACAAGATTCAAAATGCTCTGCAACTAGGGTTCTGTAACTTCCAGCCGTCTTGAACTGCGCCCAACTGATGGCCGCCCCGCAGGGGCCCCCGAACCACAAAGAGGGGACGCCGTCCGACGCCTCTTAGAGCCAAGTCACCAACGGCAAGAATGCTGCACTGAGCACGAAAAGACCCACGTTTGAGACACCTCCTGATCTGCGCGCGACTCTGTTAGAGGAAGGAACCTTCAAGGACCGCGATATGGATATTGATCCAGACAAGGGGACGGCCCCAGCAAAAGCGACGGCCCCTTGGATTCCCAGAAAGTGCATCCCACAGGCGCCTCAGGCCCCAAAATATCTCGTAATCTCACCACGCATAGAGGAACAAAAACAATACATGCGTGATAATGCTCTGGTAGGAAAGTTTCTAGGGCTCTGGCTCTCTGAGAGAGATTTGATCAAATGGATCTAGTACTGGTGGAAGCCTAGGGATCATTATGACCTACAGCTGGGGTCCAAAGGGTTTTTCACCATTATCTTTCATAACTTAGAAGACCGAAATCAGATCTTTGACAGAGGACCTTACTTCTATAACTCGGCTGGCCTTTTCCTGAGATTTTGGATAGAAAAATTTAGTCCTGAGAAAGAGGATTTTGCCCACGCGCCGGTATGGATTAGACTGTACTCCCTCCCACAGGAGTTTTGGTTGGAAGAGGTACTAGCAGGTATCGGCAACACCATTGGCGTCTATGTGAAGTCCTCTGAAGCAACCAAGCAGTGTAGATACACCTCATATGCGAGAATATTCATGTACCTGAACATAGCCAAGCCACTCCCAGGTTCCATTACGCTGAGTACCATGACGAAGAATGGTCACAAACCATTGATTATGAGCATATCCCCTTCCGCTGCAGAAAATGTCATGAACACGACCATTTATTCCGGGAATGCCCACTCAATGCGGTTCACAAGGAGGGTGCCCCAGACACCGGCAAAGACAAGGAGGGCTTCGCTCAACCGGTAGGACGACGGCGTCAGGGTACCAAGAAGAAACCATCCCAGGTAAGTAAGGACCCCTCCACTAGTAATAAATTCGCTATCTTGCAAGATCAACCTGAAAATCCTCTAAATAATACCATCCAGCAGCCCCCTCTCCAACAAAATGAGCCACACTCCCCTCCCCTGCATAGCGTACCCCAAGCCGAGAACCAGTTTAAAGGCCATGCCCCTCAAATCAATGTGCCCCATCCTACCCACCTGAGCCTGACTCAGGAACAGTTAGATCAGCCGAAAACAGATGACGGCGATGAAGAAATGGAGTTAGAAGAAAAAGATTTGGCCGGAGTAGATCTAGAACACCTTGAGCACGCTTATCGACATCAAAAGCTCTACACCATCCCCAGAGATCAGCTGAGAAAAGTACACAAAGTATTCCTCAAATCGTCAGCAGGGTCTTCGGCTAGAGATAGCATGGCCCCGGGTGTTCAAACCAATCAATCTAAAACCCCAAGCAAAGTTCAGAAAGAAGAAAAGAAAAGAGGGAGGAAATCCACTAGTAAGCTTATACAAGAAATAGGAAATTTTATGGTGAACTCTGGACAGATTCACTTGATCTTGGACACTTTCCCTCCTCTCCCCACTCCCCCATCATCATGAAGATTATCTCCTGGAATATCAGAGGTCTCAATGGTCATAGCAAACAAATAATGCTACGGGAAATGATCATAACAGAAACACCAGATGTTGTTTTATTGCAGGAAACAAAATGCACATCCGAGGATATGGACAGGATGCTCCCCTACTACTGGAAACAAGGTGGAATAGTCTCAGTAGACGCCATAGGAACTGCAGGAGGACTAGCCATCCTCTGGAACACCAACATCGTGCTTCTGAACAATTTATGTGCCACCAAATGGTCCATTAATTCCGAATACAGACTCATTGGTTCAAATCGGCCTGGTCACTTAACCTGCGTATATGGCCCAGCAACCCCGGGGGATAAGCAGGCCTTTCTCCGTTGCCTTCTCCATACACCCAACATCACCCAGAGGGATAGGTGGATCATCGGCGGAGATTTCAATATCATCCGCACTCTGACGGAAAAAAGGGAGGTTCAAGGAGATTGGATCGGGACGCAAACGATTTCAACAATCTCATAGAAGACCTCAGCCTTATCGATTTGGAGCATAGTAATGGCCTATATACTTGGTCAAACAGGAGGACAGGAGCACACCAGGTCAATTGTAAACTGGACAGATTCCTTACATCAGAAGCATTTCTTATGGAAGGAGTGGCCCTGGATTCCACTGTACTAGATCTCTTTGGGTCAAACCATTGGCCCATTCAGTTGTGGGTGGACGTCCAGGCAATGCTGGGGAAAAATCCCTCCCGGTTCGAACAGTTTTGGCTTGATCACCCTGACTTCCAAAAAAACATTCAAGAGTGGTGGAGACAGGCGGAAATCCCCTATGGCTCCAAAATGTATAAATTTCAGCAAAAACTCAAAAACTTGAAGCAAACACTTAAAAGATGGAATAAACACACCTTTGGAAATATCTTTGACTCTCAAAAAGAGTTGAGGCAGAAAATGGGGGAGATCCAGAGGATGATCAGAGATCAAGGCCTCACGGACGCTCTGAAAAAGCAAGAAATGAAGGTAAGCCAGCATTTGGAAACCAGGAAAAAAAAGGAAGAAATCCTGTGGAAACAAAAGTCACGCATCGTCTGGCTCAAGGAAGGGGAGCGCAATACAAATTTCTTCCATCGCACTGCTATCCAGCGAAGGCATTCCAATAAAATTACGCATCTAATTTCAGAGGATGGAGCAATCATACAATCCCACGAGGACCTGGAAAAAACTTTGATCAAGCACTTCCAGAATCTCCTAACAGAACCCATCCAAAACAGAGGTGAAGCTATCCAAAAAATTACAAGACATGTGCCAGCCCTCATAACCGAGGAGAAAAATGCAGCCCTCCTCCGCCCTATCTCAATAGAAGAAGTGGACCAGGCACTTGAGGACACTCCCAAATGCAAAGCTCCTGGACCGGACGGCTTCACCAGCGATTTTTTTCACCACTGCTGGCCCATGATACACACCGAGGTTTGGGAGATCTTAGAAGATTCAAGGGCCATGGGCCAAATTTACAAGCCCTCAATGAAACTTTTATCACCCTTATCCCTAAAAAAGGAAACACGCACAGGCCAGCGCACTACAGACCCATAGCGCTCTGCAACGTCATCTACAAGCTCCTCACAAAAGTGATAGCTCATAGACTCAAGCCCATTCTACCAGCAATCATCTCCCTAGAGAAATCTGGTTATGTCGAAGGCAGACAAATCATGGATAGCGTAATTTTAGCTCATGAAGTCATTCACTCCTTGCAAAAAACCAAGACCCCAGGTATGCTTCTCAAATTAGATCTCTCTAAAGCCTTTGACAAGCTCAGTTAGGAGTTCATGCAGGCAATGCTTCTAGCTTTTGGTTTTGATCAAAACTGGGTAACCTGGATTATTAATCTTACTTCCTCGGCCTTCTTCTCCCTTCTTATCAATGGAGTTCCC
>JASDQU010199491.1:14560-29682 GCA_032191745.1 Picea mariana
AGCAGCTTTGGGATAGTATGGCGGCATTGTATGATTTGGTGTTTCGCATTCGCCAGGGCGTGGAAGACCTCAACTTCCATCTCCAGGAAACGGATGTCAAGGTCGACCTATTCCTCAGCACCCTCGCCTCCTTGCAGGACTCCTTGATCTCTAGACAGAACGAGGATTTTCCAGTCCAGGAACCGAGTGCGCCTCAGGAAGAAGCTGCAGACGCGACCAAGGATAAAGTTATGGGTGCAACGAAGGATAAAGATATGGGCGCAACTTCAGGCAGCAAAGCTGATTACACAGTGGATGATGGGGAAGGTGACAAGAATTGGGCCGACCAGGTCACATTCATAGAGGAGGAGCCATGGACAGAAGACATCCAACCCAAGTGGCCCGAATATTCTCCGTATGTCTAGCTTATCAGTTAAGTTGCAGGTGTCTGATGTTTATACTGTCAATTTCCTGCTGGTTTTTGTTAAGTTTGTAAGCACAAACAATATAGAATAGAATAATAGAATAACTGAACAACTTGATAATTCTGAGTTCATGGACTGGTTTCCCCTCTGTTGGGGCAGTCCCTCTTCTTCAGACTGAACATCATGTATTTTTCTTTGTTACTCTGCTCCTGAGAGGATTTTAATATATTATACTTACTTACAAAAAAAAAAAACTAGATAAGATTGGAATTATTTTCTTACATGATATTCTCATCTAATCTAAGTTTGAAGAGGAGCATGAGGAGAACCTGAGAATGGTTCTAAAGGTTTTAAGGGAGCATAAATTATATTCCAATCTAATTAAGTGCATCTTTTATCAAAAGAAGATCCACTACTTGGGGCATATTATTTCAACAGATGGGATAACAATTGATCTCGAGAAGATATAGCCCATTCGAAGATGTCCAGTTCCAAGAAATATAATGGAGGTCATACCATTTATGGGTATTGTGGGTTATTACTAAATATTTATAAAGGGGTTTTCAAATATTGCAAGCCCAATCACTTCTTTGCAAACTAAGGGAGTAAAGTTCGAATGGACACAAAAATGTGAAGAACATTTTTCATAAGTTGAATTTTTTTTTGACAAGTGTTCCCATGTTAAATGTTGTATATCTAGATGAAGACTTTGTAGTGGGAATGGATGTGTACAAGGAAGGGCTTGGTGGAGTCCTCAGTAAAAAATATAATGTGGTATGCTATGAGTCTCGAAAATTAAAATATAATGAGAGAAATTATTATACTTATGATATAGAGTTAGAAGCCATTGTACATGCATTAAAAATGTGGAGACGTTACCTCATGGGGAAGAGGTTTGAGCTAGGAATAGACCATCGTGGTTTGAAATATTTATTTGGATAGCCAACACTAAATATTCCTAGCCTCAACTTGGGGGTGACTTGTTGTTGAGATTTGGAATAGCAAGTCTATGGTTGGGTGGAACGTCCTTCCCAAGTAGTTGGTTGCAGAAATGTTTTATAAAAAAATGTCTTTATCTATTTTATTTTTATTTTTACATGTGGTTCATAACACTGAAGACTGGTACTCTCTACATCCATGAAAACCCCCCCCTTGAAATCTGCGAGAGAACATGGGCATGCCGAGAAGTTTCTGAATATTGGGGGCTCAACAACAAGAGCATCATATAGACCCATTAAGAGCATCACATGTCACTTACAAGGAATTGAACCTAGGTGGGGAGGGTAGCAACCATTCTTCCCAACCACCCAAGCTACATCCAATGGACATGTGTTTATCTATTTGCTGAGTGATTCCATGAATTTAATTGTTGTGCTTAACTTTATATATGTGATTGGTTAATTGTTGTTTTGTATGAGTTATTAGTTGCATTCATGGTCATTTAGAGTGTTGTAGGTGCATTTAAATGTGGGTATCATAAATTAGTTGAATATGTGTTTAAATCATAGCTAGTAAGCTACATAAATTGATTAGCGAAAGAAATTTTTGTTTTTATGGGTATTTCAGAAACTAATGTTCCTTATTTAAGTTGGGGAACATTACAAGCAACATTGGTTCATGTGTGAGGCTATCTGGTCTATGAAGAGGATCATCGATGAAGCATCAAAGATTGCACAACTAGAGATTACTTTTAGAGATATCTCTCTGACATGGTACATGAAGTACAAGGCGACTACACTAGTAGAATAGACAAGGTCCATGACATAAATTAAGAGAGATATAATTAGGGAGTTTCATAATCCTAAGTTAGAATCGCAGTGCATTGCTGAAATAAAAGAAATCAACAAATACATTAGAGATATTGTATGGGATTATGACCAATGATTCAAGATACTATTATATAGGATTACATTCTAGATCCAAGATGTGCAATACAAGGAATGGTTCATTGCAGTACTAGTCCCCCATATCTGATTTCCACTTACCTGATAAAAGGTGACTACTCATGTGGAGGCAATGGAGATTGGGATGCGTCTGTAAGCCACAACAAGTGCTAGAGAGGCATCAATAGGATTGGCACAGGTGTAGTCCCAACTTGAAAAATTAAAAATGCAGCTGGAAGATATGGAAAAGAAAAAAGTGGTGCATTACCATGTGTGGTGTACCACATTCCATTTAGAAGGTCACTGTAGGGATGAATATCCCACAATGAGAAATTAATTGGTGATGGGTACATCAAATCCATTTATGATTGGGACTCAAAATGGATGGTGTGGTATTTGCAGATAGTTGGGCCATATCCCTCCCCATTTCCCAACACTCAAGAAATACTAGAAAACTCACCATACTCCATTTTTCAAGTTCTGAAAATCCATGGGACACAATGTGAACAACTTATGGTCACTTCAGTTGATGTAGGACCACATTCATGATGCCTTCTGGTTTTAAGACGAACAAAAAGGTAGTGACCGTGGAGGCACAGATATAGGTGGATACCAAGGAGGTCCTATAGGTGGATATGGATGAAGCCGAGGATGAGGATATGGCGGAGGTGGAGGAATATGACCAAATTGTTTCAGTTATGGAAATATAAGCTACATTTAAATATTTTGTACTAAACCACACACTCTCTGCAGGTATAGCTATAGTACTGAACATGCCATGGAGAATTGTCCTGGCTTGTTGAAGAAGTGGGAAGAGAAGAAGGAAAAATGTAACACGGTAAATGCAGATCCACATGGGGAATAAAATAAGGATGAGGAAGCTGATGTGCAGGTGATAACCTGAGGAGGAGATAAAACGAGAATGGACTTAGAGTGTGGATAAATATTGGGCTAGAGAATATAAGGGAAGATCATAAAAGCAGTGCAAAGTCCTCCTATGTTTGACATTTCGTAGCAGAAGTAGTTTTTTCACAACGAAAAAAGGGCTCTACAGGAGGAGAGAACATGTGAAGAGATAAAATGCGCAACACAAAGGTCGCTAGAGGAAGCCTAGGTCTGTGAGGAAGTACAACACGCTACAAAAATATCACTAGAGGAAGTTTGATCCTGTGAAGAATTGTAGTGCGCCACATAAAAGTATTTGGAGGAAGCTCATGTGAATGGAGAGACATAATGTGTGATGCAAATGTTACAGGAATAACCCCACAGGAAGGAAGAAGTACAATAGGTTGAAAAAAAGGAAATAGAGAAGCACGTGCATGAAGAGATGAAGTGCACAATGTGAGAAAAAACACTATGTGACACTGGCCATGAAGGACGAGAAGAAGACCAATTAAGTAACTTCTTGAATTGTTGTTTGAAGTTGTTACGTTATCTTGCTGCTGCATGAAATTTGATGCACATGTTAACAAACTATATGGGGGAAGAAGGAACAAATTTAGCTATATTTTCCACACTACCATAAAGGAATATGTGTCAGGTCTACAAGAAGAAGCAAAGAGGAAGAGAGTTTAAGATGCCAATTGAACTTGAAAGATATGAGATGGATGGATCCATGTTCCATCCGGTATCCTAGGTGAACATCCTACCAAATAAATCATGGGAGTTGATGGGCAGACCAAATTTGGTATGGTCCTCCATTCAACTCACGTTGGCTAATCAATACACAATATATCCTATAGGGTGGTTGGAACAGGTCAAAGTGAGCATTAAAGGGGTGAATACTAAGGCATATTTTGAAGTGATCAAGCTCATGGATGAGTCATATCCCTACCCTTCACTACTTTGTATTGAATAAGCATTAACAACAATGTTATATTGAATTTGAAGAAAAGGAAGATGTATTTTGAGATGGATACTTTGTGCATAATCGTGCCATTAGATCCAAATGAAGGAAACATATACAATGAAGATGCACAAAGATCCATTATTGAATATATTTATCAAATCATAGTGTGTAGAGATGATTACGTCAATCCCACCACAGGTGGGGAGCTAAGATAGAGAAGTGTGAAGTCATATGTTACAGATTCAAAAGATTCTATGGAAATGTGGAAGAATGAGCTATATAAAGTCTCGACTAAGAGATGCACATGAATTACCATCACAACATATGAGGTTGGATTCAATATTGATACTCTATACCGACTTAATGGAACAGGTTCGATGGAAACATTCATTTCCAAAATTCAACAAGTTCCCTTAACCAACCGAACATGATTCGTTGACATAATGATGGAAGGCATACCCAAGAAATGGTGGGCGACACATCATGAACATGTACGTGAATGGAAAAAAGTAGTGGACTTCATGAAGAAATGGTTTAGGATGGGGGTCAACAACTAAAAATATATGTTCTCCTATGAGAGGCATTGGTTGGCTAAGAAAATTATGAATGCGCCAAGGATCCATATGAAAACCAAGTGCACTACATTGATAGGAGTTTTTGTCCCTTATGTTCCTTCGACTATCATCAAGCTAACAAATGGGTAGTGCAGGCCTATGGTTGAACCTAGTTTAGGATTGGGAGGCCAACAGATTTCCCTAGGTTCAACCATGATTACTGAATATACTCCATGGAAAATACTAAGAAATTGGATCTAGGTAAAGAAGAATTGTGACCCTCTAGTGTCTGATGTGACAAGTGAATATCTTGGGTGCATATGTAGGGGTGTGTAGTACCCACGTGTGGTTCTCTCGAAGAATAAGAATTCATGCATGTGTAGAGTAGTCAACATCCCATTCAATATTATGCAGCATAAACACTTTGGTGTAATAAAGGCAGATGCGTCCGACCATACCCTGACAAAGATTTGGAACGTTTTAAAAATAATTCGGTGATAAATTCCATAATTAAATCTCGATATTTTGAAATTTACCAATATATTGAAGTTTAAATTCCATAACTTAAACAAGTTTAAATGCATGAATTATTATTCTTAGGAAGCATGACATGTGGGTACTATGCACCCCTACATTTTCACCCAAGCTATTCACTTGTCCCATCAGCCACTGGAGGGTCGCGACGCTTCTTTATGAAGATCCAATTTATTGATATTATCCATGGAGGATATTAAGTAATCATGGTTAAACCTGGGGAAATATGTTGGTCACCCAATATTGAACTGGTTTCAAACATATGCTTGCACTACACATTCGTTGGCTCGATGATAATCAAAGGAACATAAGGGACAAAACTTCCTATCAGTGTAGCATGCTTGGTTTTCATATGGATCCTTGGTGCATTAGGAATTTTCTTGGTCGAAAAATGCATCTCATAGGATAAAATATACTTTTATATGTCGAACCCCATCCTAAAAATTTTCTTCATGGAGTCCACTACTAGATCTATAAAAATTTCACAGTCTAAGGAGTTCCAGAAAATAATTTGTCATGAAAATTCCAATCTAACCTATTTGAAACTGATGTTAGGACCATTCAAAAACCTTTACTTCCATAGAGCATATATTAGAAATTATAGAGAAACAACATCATAAATTTTTCATTGAGGTACTTTATATTCTACTCTTTTCTATAAAATTTTCACAGTATGAATATTCGAAGAAAATAAGTTATAGTGAAAATGCCAAACTAACATATTTGAAAATGATCTCGAGACCATTCAAAATCCCTAACTTCCACAAGGAATATCTCTAAAAGTGTAGACATTAAACATATGCAATTTTTACCACATATACCTAGACATATATCCTCCATTTCTACAAACTTTCAATGTTTGAAATGTCCCCAAAAATAAGGTATAGCGAAAGTGCCAAGTTGTCATGTTTGAAACTGATTTCAAGAGAATTTAGGAACCCTAACTACCCCAGGGTATATCTCCGAAAGTATAGTGAACCAACATCTGAAATTTTTACCAAATATGCCCATAGATCTCTCCTCCGTCCCTTCAAAATTTCAAGGTCTAGAACATCCCATAATACAATTTATCTAAAAAATTCCAAGCTTACCTGAAACTGATTTGCACCTCTTCCCTTTTGGAGTGATATTAAATCTTTGCTCATCAATTTTTCACACACACCTTCTCTCAATACTTTCTCTTTTTATAATTTTTCATAACCTTTAATGAAGCAACATTTCCATTAATTAAATAATTAATTCCCCTTATTTTTTCTTTTCTTTCAAATACCATGGGAAAATACCCAAACCCATGGGTTTGAAACCACCATTTCAATTTTAACTTTTTCACATGCACCCCTTTTTAAATATGCTTGTAAACCTATATATATTAATAATATTGGAAATGTTGTATGTATTGTAATGCCTAAATATAACATTAATAAAAACATTAATCCTTTGAAATTAATGACAATAATTCCAACAAGTGTACCATGAAGATATGATTATTCATTGTCATAGGTTCTAGACATTTCTAGGCTCATAATCGTATGGAGGAATTTGTTTTTCTATAACCTCCTAAATGTCATGTAATGAGCCAAATAAATAAAAAAATATTTTATTGTTACCATGTATCTAGGAGGTTAAATCAAGTTTAGGATTTTTTTTGGATTTTCCTAATAATGGAAGATATGAGCAAGACTTTTGAGTCTCGAATCATATTCCTCATTATGTATAAAATAGTTGTAATTATTTTTTTGAGGTAGGGAATGTAGAGAGTTTTTTAAACAATTTGTATAAATTGTTTCAAATTTTCTACAAGTCTATGTTTGAATTTGAAGTGGTAGCTTCTAGCCTTGGCCATGTCGAGTGGATGTTAAATAAAGGAAATTTCCCTCAATTTTCAAGATTTGTTTTCTAATTTAATGAGTGATCCTCTGTGTGAACAAGATTATTATGGAAGACTATAGAAAAAAAGATAAGTATTTGATTATAAATCCATTATGGTCATTCCTTGACACATTTGAGATTTCAAGTATGTGCAGGGTTTATGATTTTCATTAATTCTAGTAGTTTATCATGGAATTCTATTGGTTATATATATGCCAAATTTAGATGTTTTATAAGTCTACGAACTAATCCTTGGCATGTAAAGGCTTGAGTTACAATATGAAATCTAGGATGGCATAAGATTTAAAGGGTCTAGGATCAAAGATATGGATTGTGCCAGATATCAAGGAGATGGTGATTTGAGATATAAAAGCTATCACAAAGCCTAGATCACCATCACAGGTTTGTATTGTATCCTCCTAGAGCGAAATTAACTTAGAAATTTCATGGTCACATTTCAATACCTATAGGAATCCACACTAAATATTCATGGATGAAAGATATAAAAGTGCACATGCCTGAGGCACATTCTAAAGAAGAGAGAAATTGCACCAAGGATTGTGGATCTGTAGCGTTTATTAGAGTAGAGGAAAATCACACTCAGACTTTTGTGGGTCCATAGAACTTGTATGGTGTGGAATATTTTGGAACTTCATAAGTCCCAAATTGAAGTGGAATGTGTAATGCATCTAGGTTCTATACGAGCATTTATAGGAACACCTCTTTAGATGAAAAACATGGGGCCAAAATTTTTCAATATTTGTAACATTGTCACTGCGAAGAAGGTGGATACTTGAGATCATTTTATTTATTCTACTTTATTGATAGCCATGCTTGTTACAAATAAACATATAAATAAATGAGAAAATATTTACTTGATATATTCAACAAATAAACCATATAACCTTTATAGCATATGGTTTAAATTTTTGTCATATTTGTTTTCTAGATTTTTTTTTTGACTGTGTCAAGAAAATTTTTGATAGTAAATGGGATGCACCATTAAGGGACATAAGGATCGACTACTGACAAAGGGGTTTCTCAACAAGAATGAATTTACTACTTGCGGTAGTTGTTGGATAAATAGGGTATTAGTTAGATAAGGAGATAAACATTCCAATAAGAGGTGGTGTCTCAAGACACCATTACAATACTTATGAAAATGTGAGCATGGATCAACATATAATAGGAAACATAAGGAAAAAATAAAAATCAATGATATATCAATAAATAAGACCATCTATATATAGTACCAAAGTGTAACTAACTCTCATAAAGGAATGAATACCTAGTCCACTTTGATTGTCTAGGTTGCATAATGAAGTCCTTCAATTTTGTCTCAACCTAAGTACAATCAACCACCCTAGTCATATCAATTGACCAATTGAATTCTTAGTCTACCACTTAGTCAACTATTGATTTTCGAATAAACTCTTGAAGAAGATCCATAAATGTGACAAACCTAGTTAAACATCTATTCCAACATCCACTCATCAACACAATGATTTAGATATCAAGGAGGTGGAATTAAATTCCATTTACACACCTCGATACTTGTAGCTTCTTGAAGTTTCAAAAAATTAGATTCTCTTAAAGGATTCATAAACATATCAACCACTTGATCATTTTCCCCACAATAGATAAGAGACAAAACAACATATTGTAACAACTTCCTCAAATAATGAGCATGAAGATCCACATTCTTCATTTTTCCATGATAAATTGGATTCTTAGCTAATTTAATGGAACTTTGATTATCACAATAGAATATAGTCTATTCTTCAATTGGAAATAAAAGATGACCCAAAATATTATGAATCCACTCTACCTATGTGTCAACATTAACCGCACCATGATATTCTACTTTAGTGATTGAAATAGAGACCACCTTTTACTTTTGAAAAGACGATACTAAGGTTTCAAAGAGAACATGAAACACATATCTTGATGTAGACTTCCTATCATAGCCATCTCCAACTCAATTTGAGTTAGTGTATCTAATTAAAGTGTTCTTAGAATTGCAATATTTTATACCAAGATGATAATTTACCTTGATATAATGAATGGTATTCTTTACAACCTTGAAGTAATTGTCCTATGAATCCTACATGAATTGAGAGACAACAGATACAACAAAGGAAATATTAGGCTAATTGTGAATTAAATAAAAGAGGCTACCAACAAAGTTGCATGTAGAGAGTAGCACAGACCTTTAGAGAATCATACTCTTTATCTAGTTTCACTCCGCAGTGGTAACATGTAGCACATGGATTACAACCTTCCATTTTGAACCTATGTAATATATTCAAAGCATATTTAGGTAATAGAGAAATAAATATACCATCACACATTTGTAAAACTTGGGTGATGGTAAATTTATTGCTACAATTCATTTGAATGTCCAATTGGCAAATATTCTTTAATATTCTTGACTTTCTCTTCTATGTATTTAGCCTTCTACCAACAAGCCTTCTTCGTATGTCCTTATTTCCCACAATAATAACATGTTTTCTTCTTCCTACATTTCTTTGTTGATTCTTGATCAACATGCTTCTTCTTAATGTCTAGGTTGATGCAATCCCATTCTTTATTTTGATTCCTTACTCAACCTTTTTTTCTATAGTTATGTCAACCTTTTACCTTCAACAAATAGTTCAATTTGTTAACTTCAACTTTCCTATCATTAATCATTTTTTATTATGTCTTAATTTGAAAACCATAGAAAGAGTCAAAGAAATAATCCTTACCATCTTACTTTTTTATGGACAACTAGCATGGAATGTCAAACATAATATATCATAGGGTGTCTTTAAATACATAGTCAGAGTCACTTCTATGAGTTTACCATCCTTCTTTAAGAAACTTTCTCCATATGAACACCTAATTTCAAATGAATCTCTTTCACATGAGCCAACTAATATTAAATTCTTACAATGATAGATGATAAAGAAACATAAACTCTTTCTAAATTTGCATAACCTTGTTTTTATTACTCTTATCAAATAAGGTCTTTAAATTATTCCAACCATCATTCAGATAGTTGATCCCATTCTTACAAAATTGAAACTCCCTAGATATGTAGGATCATTATGATTCCATGAGTATTGTCCTTATTTTTTCCATGAAAACAATTTAGTAATCATATGCTAAATCTAGAATCCAAATCTTTGTGATCTACCGATGTTAAGCCCTAATATTGGCTCATTACCCCTTAATTGGGGCATATTATATTAGTAATGTTATTTTATTTATGTCGCCTTTAGGATATTAGTTGTAATTATACCTCCTAGTCTCTTATATATACCAAGGAGACATTTTCATTTTGAATCATCTTGTACTTGAACATTTAAGTGGGGTAAAAGGTGTTGGCAGGTTTACAGGAAGGTGTGCTTGTCATTGATGGAAAGATCAGAGTATGCAGCGATGGAAAAATAGGGACAACGTAAGCTCAGAAGAGATAGTGTAGAGGTGCACGAAGAGTGCAAGAGTGTGCTTGTTTATTTGATGGCAAACAAGCAGGCAAGGAAGATCAACAACTTAGGGAGAATTGCATGGAAAATCATAAGCGTAAACTCCATTTTGGAGTTTTGGATACCGGGCATTGAAGGAGTCAAGGAAGAAACTCACAACAAGAATGTCGAAGCAATGAAATGCGAAACACCAGAATAAGTTGATCCGACTCCATTTCGGAGTTTCAGATACTAAGAGATTGAGAAGTCAAGAGTCAAGACTCTTCAACACATGAGTCCTGGAGTTGCGAAATCTAGAATCCTGAAATCCCGAAAGAGCCACATCAACAAGAGTTTTGCAGACCAGGAAATAACTCCATTTCAGAGTCCCAGATACCGGGAGTTGAAGTATCGAAACACTTCACCACAGGAGTGCCGAAATGCCGAAACGACGAAATGAAAAATGCCAAAATCCCAAAATAGGCACATAAACAAAGAGTTTCGCAGACTGGGAAATAACTCAATTTAAGGGTTTCGGATGCCGGGAGTTGGAAGAGTCAAGACTCTTCATCATTAGGAGTCGTGGAATTGTGAAATGCGATTTGACGAAATCCCTAAAGAAGGAGGACAGCTTCGGATACCGGGAGATGGAGGAATCAAGACCCGGGACTCTTCATCATAGGAGTCCCGAAGTGACGAAATGCAAAATTGTGAAATGCAGTTTTGAATAAGGCTGTGGTCACAGCTAGTGGTCACATCATCAAAGAGATGTAGAGAAGAGATTGAAGAGTTAAGCTCCTTTTTCAAAGTTTCATGGATTGTGACTTGGAGAGTCGAGATGCCTCACAACAGGAACTCGCGACATGTAAAATCACGAAGTGGCGAAAAGCGAAATGCTGAAATGATCGAAGCTAGTCCAACTAAGCTCCTTGTTTTTCAGAGTTTCGGGGATCGCAACAATGAGTGTCAAGATAACTCTTCACCACAGGAATACCCAAAGGTTGAATGCTGAAATGCTGAAATATCGATGTAGCCGGTGGTCATGTAAGTTGAAGGAACTAGAATAGCTAGGCTCCATTTCAAGGTTCGCTCTGTAACTTCTAGAAATCACTAACGGTTTCTTCCAGAGGACTCGAAGAGACTTCAGTGTGATTTCCAGAGGAACTGAAGAGTCTCAAGGCATCTTCCAGTGGAATGAAGAATGTTCATAGAGGCGATTGATAGATGGAAGAGCGTTGAAGCCTGAAATTGTAACAGAGGGGATGCGATCAACTATGACAGAGAAGATGAAGAGTCTCAACTGCAAGATAGGCTAAGGAATCTTGACATAACACCCAATGATGATGGATGCATGGGAGGAACACCTAGAGAAGTTGAAGAGTTTCAATGATGATTAGGAAGAGCACTTGACATGGTGAGAGAATGCAGAAACATTGTTAAGAGGGCATACAGAAGATGCACAGAGACTATAAGAATGAAAAACAAAGAAGAGTTTGGGTGTTTTTGTTGTTGAGAGTGATTCAGGTGAGTAGAAGGAGGAGTGTGCAGCAGCTGAAATACAGAGAGGAGGAATGGTGCATTGAATGGAGATGGCCCATAGATCATAAAAGGAGGAAGCACAGAAAGTGCAAGGAGGTGTGCAGCAAGATAGTGAGGCAGTAAAGGAAGGCTGAGGTGCTCTTGTAGAGAAAAACAGAAGATCAGAAAGTGCAAGAAGATGAAGACAGAGATACACTGATACAAGAGAGCAGAGAAGCATAACAGAACAATGATAAGTTTGGTAAGCCAATGAAAAATATTGTATCATTGTGATAAATTTATATATAGCAAATATTTATATTCCGGGGTCGTAGGGAGGTGCTAGGGAGGACTGTTGTCCTCAAAGGTTCAAGTGTGTGCTTGAACACAGGGAGTTGTAGCTTCCATCTGGTTGCAGCCAGAGAAACCATGGTGGCAGGGTGGTGCAAGGGAGAATTGTTGTTCTATGTTATACAGGTTGGTGCCTGTGTGACTAGAAGTTGGTTCTTCCATCCAGTGGGTGCTGGAACACTTAGGGAGTTGATGCTTCCTTCTAGTAGGTGCTAGAGAAAATAGAGAGTTGGTTCTCTCAGCAAGTTGCAACTTGCAAAACAAAGGTTGTAGCCTCATTATGAGTTGGTGCTCATAAGTATGATAATGTACAGAATGTAAAGTATACTTATCATATAAAGGAGAAGAGGTTTTTACCCTTAATGTTTTTCCTCAGGAAATATATGTCTTTGTGTATCTCATATGTGTAAATGATGTTGAATGTTCTATTGCTTACTTCCTTGCATTACTGTGACTGTATTTAATTTCTCTACAAATAGTTTCAAATAATCATAATTGTTTAAGCATGATAACAACTGATTCACCCCCCCCCCTCTCAGTTGTCCAAAAATTGGTATCAGAGTCGGCCCCTTGTATCTAAGGGTAGATCCTAGAGCTTAAACATGTCAATACATGAAGGAAAGTCAACCAATAAGGCCCCTTTGTTCAATGGAACAAACTTTTCCTTTTGGAAAGTTATAATGAGAACCTACATAATGGATTTAGGTGCAGATGTCTGGGATGTGGTAGATATTCATTATGTAAAGCCAGTTGTACTAGCTAATAAGGATGACAAGCTAGAATTTATCTTGAACGCTAAATCTATGAATGTTATCTTAAGTGGGCTTGTAGAAGTAAAAGTTATGCACCTAAGAACTGCCAAATAAATGTGGGACAAACTCATTAGCAATTATGAAGGTAATGAGAAGGTAAAGGATGCCTAGCTTCAAATCTATAGAGTACAGTTTGAACAGCTAAATATGAAAGAAGATGAAACTATTGGAAAATACTTTCTGAGAGTTGAATAATTGGTAAATGCAATGAAAGCAATTGGTGAAAAAATTGAGGAACCTTCTTTAGTACATAAAATTTTGAGATCTCTACCAAATAGGTTCAACCCGAAGGTCTCTGCTATAGAAGAAATTAATGATCTAAAAACCTTGGATTTTGATCAACTTCTAGGAACATTGATTGCATATGAAATGAGAATAGTTAAAGATAAACCCACCTCCAGAGAAGCATCATTTAAGGTAGACAAGAATGAGGATTCAGAGCCTGATGAAATTGAAGCAAAATTTGTGAAGAGATTGAAGAAGGGATCAGTCAAATACAAAGGCAAACTGCCTTTCAAATGTTTCAATTGTGGTAAGATATGTCATTTTTCAGACAAATTTCCTCACAAAAGAAAGGATCAGACATGTGATGATGAGGAGAAGCACAGAAACATAAATTTCTTTAAAGAGAATAATTTAAAAAAGAAAAGTCTGTGTAAACAATAATGATGATCCTTCAGATGATGAAGACAATGAATCCTCTATTGAAGATAAACTAAATGAATTCATACTCATGGACAAAGAGGATTATGATAATAAAATCACATGAAGTGAGGCTAATGAAGAAGAAGTTGTGGTTGATATGGAAGGAGAACTGATCGGTGCACTGGAAGAGATTGATAGACTCAGAATTAAGAACATAAAGAAAAAACAATTGCTGATATAGTTCGTGAAAGACAGTAAACATCCTGATGAAGACTTTTCCCTGCTAAAATTAGAATTAGAAGAGGCAAAGAAAATCAAGGACATTCTGAAACAACAGTGATTAGAAAAGAAGGCAAGATGTAAAGCTCTGGAAGAAGAAGTAGTGAAAACTAGAAAATAGTTAGAGAAGTTTCAAGCCTTGTATCATCAGAATTTGTCAAGTATCAAAGCCTCAAAAGGATTAGCCACCTTTCTGAATCAGCAAAGGAATCCAAAGCTGAAAACTGGTTTGGGTTATGAAGAGGGATCAAGTAGTGGTCAGCCAAGAAACAAATAATCGATCAAGTTTGTCAAATCTACAACCATTGAAAACATCAAACCTGCAGAAACAAAGGAAGACAATCAGCTGCCCAGGAGGAGTAAAGAAAAAGGTGGTAGGACTGAATCTATAGAACAAAAAAATAATGCAGTCCTTGCTCAAGGAAATCATCAGCATGGAAGAAATCGACATGTTCCAAGAAGACAACCATTTTCTAGGTACCAACGTTTTTTCTATGGATATTGTTTCATTTTTTCTAACTTTGGTCATAAAGATGTAAACTATTCTTTAAAATTAAATTATGAGCAATTTAGACATTCAAGGTATAGATATCTACCAAAACAAAGAATGAGACAGCTAAGTAACAAAACACCACACACTGCAAATCACTTGATTGATGGGAAAATGACACAGGTTAAGCATAACAATTGTTATGATCCTTTATTCAACGAACCAGAATGTTACATCTGTCATAACTATGGACATAAATCTGTTGACTGTCACTTAAGGAACTATGAACCAGATTTGAATTCCCTTGCTGAAAATGTCAAGGTTTGGAAGAAGAAAGAAAGTGACAAGTGTGGATTAGTATTGTTAGCTCAAAGACAAATGAAACCTTGGTATATAGATAGTGGATGCTCCAAACATATGATGGGAGACAAAGGTAAGTTTCTATCTCTAAGTAAAAGCAAATCAGGAAACGTAACCTTTGTCTC